>JASDQU010307876.1:15201-29721 GCA_032191745.1 Picea mariana
CTTTATTTTTTATTGATTTATCCATAAATTATTTTTGAACACAAGTGTTTTTGCATTTCAATTTCCACATATCAAACGGACTATCATTTAAATGACTTTTTTGATTGCACATGTTCTTTTTGAAAATTATATATAATTAGCCCCATCGGCGGCGACGACAATGCAATCATTACCTCTCACCCAAAAATACCCGCACTCATTATTTCTGCCTACACTGACGGTCGAAGATGACCTCTACATTAATGATGGGGATGCTCAACACACTTCCCGACCAGATGTAATGATTGTAATAAATACAAAACCCACGTCTTTATACATTTATCGTCGCTGATATTTTCCATTTCTGGCATCTGCTTCTCCAAAGATGGTCTAACCAAATTCATAAACAGGAATGATAGTCGTTCTTTCTTTCTCACAGAAATATGGGTGGCAGAAGTGTGCGCAGAGAGCCGGAATTACTCCGGGTTACAGAACAGGCAAGAGAAATCCTACATCACCTAGGGTGGACCGAATACTTCAAGCACTTGCAAGGAGATGACACAATTATCACACTAGAATTCTTTCAAAACCTGCAAGGAGAAATCTCTATGGTGCAGGGTATACGAATACCAGTTACCTCGGAAATCATAGCATAGGTCACAGGCCTCTCTAACACAGGCATTCAATGGACAGGGAAATACACAAAGCTGAAGGAAGTTGTAGAATATTTCACAGAACCTAGGGAGGAATTGGATAAAAAAGGAAAGGGACTTAATCCCAGTACCCTCAGTGAACCATGGAAGGAACTGGCAGGGATAGTTCAGCGATATATAACCGGTGATGGGCGATACGATGTAATTCGACCTTGCCATCTTAAATTGTTGGCATCCTTGAAGCAACAGTTAGTACTTAACATTCCTTTCTTCCTAGATATTATATTACATGAAGTCACTTTAAGGACACAAAAGTACAAAGATCCTGTTACTATTATTAGCCACCACAAACTAGTTAAATTGATAGTGGATAAAACACTGAGTCAAACTCATTTGACTTGGGAAAATATGATTGAATCCAATAGACCTCCACAACTATAGCAGACGACTACCACCCAAAGAGAAACTCCATTGCCCCAAAATGAAGTTGAAGCAAACCCTGCTCAAATTACTGAGGCCCAGACCTCATAGACACAGGAAGTAACAAAAATGAAAAAGAGAACAATGGTTTCTCTTAGATCCCCCCAGAGGACAAGGAGAAGAAGCAAACAAACTCAGGAAACAACTGAAGCAATTCAGGATGCAACAAAGCACCCTAAAGAACTTCAGAATGTCATGGAACAACCTTTACAGGAAAATGTTCAAGATATTCACCAAGTAGGGCAGACAACACAAAAGGATAATTAGGGAGACGCCCAACCTACATCAAAGCACCTGACAAAACACTTTTTTAAGAGTTATGAGATAGAAATGGATCAGGTTTTGGGGAACTTAGGAACCTCAACTAATAGAGGTAAAAATAATCTGGAAAAAGAACTAGAACCAGGCTCCTCTTCAAAACTTGTTGAAGACTTTCCTGACACTGAAATGTCCTTTCCAGATGACACAGCACAGGAGGAATTTTTTTTTTAAGAAATAAACCCCCTTGAATAGACAGAGCACTTGGAAGGAACATAGGGAAAACCCTTTGCTAGCTAGAATGAAGAAGACCCTGAGGTCCCTCACAAATAGAAATCAGTCAAAAGACAGAAACAAATTAGGAAATTAAAGAAAGAAAATAAATTGCTGAAGAAAAAGGCTAAAAGGGATGAAGCATTAAAACAGAAGGTGGGAAAACTCAAGGGGATTACCAAAGAATTGAGAAAACAGTTAGAACTAGCAGACAAAACCCACAGAAGAAAGAAAAACAAAAGGGGCAGAGTGCAAGGAAGAAAGCCTCTTCCTAAGCAATAAGTTAATACAAATTATGTTGGAATACAGACTGACCTCGAGGAATTAATAGTAGAGGAAGGAACAACATAGGATGAAGATGTAATTCCTGTAGAAACACAAGAGACGGTTGATGATGAGATACAGATAGATACTCTATTTTTGGAGGAAACAACTCAACTCTTTGAGCAAGATGCCATTATTAAGAGATTGGAGGAAGAACTAATACAGTCTCAACTAAATCTGATTCAAAATAGAGATGAACTAATGACTATAATAGATAAATCCCAAGAACAAAGCACTGCTATGGATAAGCTGAAAGAAAATCTTGCACAAACCCAACAAGCATTAATGCAATCTAGAGAAGAAATGACTGCACATCAAACATCCCAGTCTTAGGCACAAGATGTCATCATTGATAAGCTAAAAGAGGAATTGGGACAAGCCCAACAAGTATTGGCTCAACGCCAAGATGGGATGGTAACTAAAATTGAATATCAAAGGGTTTTTACAGAATTGAAGGACATTACAGCAACAGAGGGAGAGAGCTATGTTGTGCTCACAAGAGCCTAAGAGAAGGTCAAAAAGGTGCAAACCCAACTAGAAAAAGCCTTGGAGAAAATCAAACACATCTGTGATGTCTACTCTGATGCCATTAATTGCAGCGCCCCTGCCACTAATTATGTTTTATTCTTGCTGGAATGGTATCTATTGTTGAGAGTGAAGGCCATCAGAGCAGGTAAACCCATTTCATTTGCCACTGTTCCAGAATTTATTTCATGTTTCAGAGATCAGGAAGAGAATTTACAATACCTTCTGTGTGAATTATATTTACATAATCTCATTTTGGAAGAATTTAGAGGAGACAACCCTGGCCTCTTCATAGGGTACATATAGTTCCAGGCATTCCTGTCCTTTACTAGGAACCAGGTCAGATGGGGTAAGGCTCACAAAATGTTCATAAACAAAGAAACTGGTTTAGATATTTGGATTAGAGGAGAGCCTCCAAAATCATTCCCAACCATCATGTGACATAATACCTTCATGAAAAGGCCAGGGGTTGTGGACTCATTGGCTCCTATCCATTTACATGTCATCCATTCAGGTATTACAAATTTTAAAGAATTCAAGGAAGAATCCCTTCCTGCTTCCAAGATAAGATGGGATGCATCCTCCGACGAGGTTAAAAGTAGAGAGCCCTTTGGATATAGGAATTTCTTTGCAGCAACCTTCAGAGTGGAAAGGTACTCTAAACTACTCCAAGAGGAAGGACCTGCTTGGATGGGATGCAGGTATAACCCCCCTCTCCTCTGGTTTCCTCCAGAGGTTTACCAGAAGGATTATCAGATTAATAAAAAGAGACAGGACGTCGCTTTTTATGAAATCAAGAGGAACCATGGTTTCAGGAGACCTGGTGAACCAACTTTTCCTCCCTACAATATAATTGGTTTACATGAAAGACTCTAGCTTGCATGAGGACATGCAAGAAGGTAAGCTGGGGGGTATGTTGGGTTACGAAAAAGGTATAAATATCTCCCTTTTGTTCACAGTTTATGATATCATTTTAATTGACTTTTCAAATAATTAGGGATAAATAGGAAAGAACATGATTAATATGTCTCTTAGAGTTGTTGTTGAAGTTTTATTTAATAGATTCTAAATTACGATTGGAATGGTTTGATTTTGCTGCAGAATTGGATAAAATTGTTGTCAAAGATAACCAACGAGATTTGGGTATGCACGAGCTGTTAGGAGTTGAATACTTTTTAGGCACAAAGCAGTTTTTGAGATAATCAATTCTCTATGATGTAAATTTATAATAATAAAGAAATCTTGAGGATATTTTGATCCTCAGGATAGCTTGATTTACCCAGACTATTGTAATATATAAGAGGGTAATAGGTTCAAAAAGGATATAGAAAAAATCACATTTAAGTATTTAGATCCAGAATTGTTCTACGCAAACAGTTGTTGTAAATCTTTTGATAGTTATGGAATCAATGAAAGTTTTGAGTGTTTCCATCATCCCTGCATTTTGAGTTTCTCCTAGCAGTACTTCTGAAGACCGAGGGCCCAGTTTGAAGGAGCTACTACCTCGTTCTGTAATTGTATCAGTTCAGAGTTTGATTTCTATTTTGTGATTCAGATCTCTTTTACAATAGGCAAGGATACATACATAAGTGTGTTAATGATTTTATGATTGTTTGTGTATAGAAGATAGACATTTTGATCAGTTATTAATGATTGATGTTATGATTTCCATTTCTGAAGTTATTTCTTGACAGTTCCTCACATTTTCATCCTTGTTGTTCCTTTTCCTTAGATTTACAATTGTTGTTCCTTTCTGTTAAAGTTACAATAGTTGTTCCTTTCGGTTAAAGTTACGATAGTTGTTCCTTTTGGTAAAAGTTACATTAGTTGCCCCTTTCGATTAGAACACCGTTGTTGTTTCTTTTCACAGATAGAATAATTCGCTATTTCCTTTCCAGTGATTAGAATTCATAATTGGTAGATTAATTCTGCAAGTTCTTTTCTTAGATTAAATTACTGCTTTATAGTTAAATGAATTCAAATATATTAATTAGTTCCTTTTCATTTCACAAAATTCTAGTAATTTGATTTCAATTCCATTAGTTTTCAGAATCTTTGGTGAACATTTGCGGAACTTAATTGTTGATAAATTCAGATTTGGTTTAGCTACACGATTTTAGGCTACTTGCATAAACTTTGCCGATATTCTTGAGATAAAAGATGAATCTTTGGGTTGATAAATTAATGTTAAAGTAAGGTTGTTTTTAAGACATCTTTAGAGCCCAACATTTTGGCGCCGTTGCTAGATAGCTATAGAGAGAGAGACCAGGAATCACCTCAAAAGATTCCCCATTTTTTTTCTTGTAGCTGCAACTCCATACTTGTGATACTTGAGAGAGTGAGTGAAGTGAGTGTACAAATGAGCTCAAGCATGTTCTATTTATAGTTCTTCTTTTAACCTATCTAGGATGACTTCTGTTTCTCGAGGGTAATGCTTTAATATTATTTATTATACTAAGTTGACTTGTCTTCTAGGGTTTCTACATATTTGTTTAGGGTTTCTCTTACTTACAAAATATTCTATTCTTGAAAAAGGTTACACATGGAGGTTAATACCTCCCACAACTACCATAATATTAACACTCTATCCTAGCTAGGGAGGTAATAAATATAATGGTATCAAAAAGATCCATCCATTTCACATGGTGTGGAAAAGGATCACATAATATTTTATACCTTTATATATGTAGCATCATCATATCCACAGAGGCTATCTCATGATCACATAGATCAAGTCACGAGCATCATCATCACTCTCCATATAGCTGGAAATCACCTCCAACACTATTGGTTGGCACACCAGCATAGGAAACACCTTCAACACTACTATTATTCTCCATGGAAATCATGTAGTAGTACACAGTTACTACAATTCCATCCAATAGATCACAACAGTGTCAATCCATAGCAGCACAAAATTTCTATCCAGTCATACACAACCACTCCTAGTAGCGCACAACTACTATCTAGTGACACACAATCACTACCAGTGGAACACATCCACCATAGTAGTACATAGCTATTTTCCATAGAAACACGATATCCACTTCAATCAACTAATAGATATACAAGCTATCACCACGAAATAGAACAACATCCTGACATCAAATCATATCATCGTCTGCATCATCTTTCGAGGCCATACTCTGCCTGAGTAATCGGGCATGATGATGAATGAGTCATGTGTTGAACCTAGTGCACTCAACATAGTGTATTTCATAAGTCACTCACTCAACAAAGTGATATAGGGACCATTCTTCCTATCCTCATCACTACTTGTAACACAAGAAGAATGATTTTCCCAACAGATGTTGAAAGCCTTGCAATGGGCTACAAGGACCATTCTTCTAATCCAGACATACGTCCCAGAAGAATGGTTGTCCTCCTAGATGCTAAAATCCATGCCATGGGCTATAAGAACCATTCTTCTAATACGGACATACGTCCCAGAAGAATGATTGTCCTAGACCATTTTCCCCCCTCTGGCCACTACTGTGAACTCAGGGAAGATGTTTGTCATGTACCAATATCCCCACTCTAGTCACTATTATGAACTCAGTGAGACGAACCATTTTACCTGTCCGAGAAAATCTCTAGGAGAATATTTATCCTAGAACATTCTATTTTTCTGTGAAATTCCCCAAGAAAATAGTTGTCCATGATACATCAACAATATGTCAACATAGACCATTCTTCATACGAAGAATGTCTTCCCACCAACAATATGTTCTTCCTGGACTATTCTCCACCTAGAGAATGTCTGTCCACCAACACACTAACTATCCAGGATGCCATATATCATCATTCCCTCCCAACTGAGGAAGTTGTATTCTCCCTTTTAGCTAAGGGAGGTATCTCCACAAGTCCCATCTTGTCCCTCAAGTATGCAAACTTTATCTTGGATATAGGCTTCGTCAAAATATCAGTTGTCTTCTCATTGGTGGAGATGTACTGGAGAATCACTTCTCCCTTATGGATTTTATCACGAAAAAAATAATACTTGATCTTAATGTGCTTCGACCTATCATGGAACACAAGGGTCTTTGAAATAGTCACACAGCTCCAATTATCACAATANNACCTGATCAAATAGTCCAAAACTAGATTACAAAGCCATATTTTTTCCTACAAACATCACAGGCTGAAATATACTCTTCTTCTACAATGTTGAGTGCAACATACTTCTATTTCCTGCTATCACATTATATCATAGTAGAGACCAAACTGAATTATATACCATAAGTACTCTTTCTGTCACCTGCACTCCATGCCCAATCTAAACCAGTAAATCCATGCAGATGTATGTCATTGTTTTAGGAATATCTCAAACCATAATTTAGCATCCCTCAAAGATATCTCAAAATCTGATTTGCATCTATCCACTTCTCATGTCTAAGTTCCACTTGGAACTGGCTCAACGTGTTCACAACAAAGCAAATTTTCGACCATGTATTAACCAAATACATCAATGAGCCAATAAACTGTCAGTACGGGGATGAATATATTGGATAAGAATTAGAGTCTCTCAACTTCCTCGTATCTATCACCATGGGAGTTTCCATGGATTTTAAATCCATCATCCCAAACTTTTTAAGGATCTTTACAACATACTTACCTTTCCCCAAGGAGATTTCACCATCCTTCTATCATATTTATAGTCTCAAATAATAATCTATGAGATCAATATCCTTCATATCGAATTCATAGGATAACTTCATCTTACACTAAATAATGAGAGGCTCTGCACCTATCAGAAACAAATCATTAACATATAGTAGTTGGGTCACAGGTGCATCGTTCACAACCTTGTAATAAGGATATGGATCATCATAGCTCTTGGAAAATCCAAGTCTCATTAATTAATTATCAATTCATGCATACCAATCTATTGGAGCTTTCTTGATTCCATACAAGGCCTTCTTCATACATGTGTTTCTCTCAGGTGTACCTCAAAACCTTGAGGTTTCTCTATGTATACTTCTTCCTGAATTACTCCATTGAGAAAAGTGGTCTTTACATCCATTTTATGTAAAATTCAACCCATGGATGCTGTAAGAGATATGATGGCTCTAATAGAGGTGTCTCTGAAAATTAGAAAAAAAAATTCATCATAGTCTTTGCCCTCCTGCTAGGAGAACCCTCTAGACATGAATCTCGCCTTGTATTTATTGATACTCCCATATACTTCATGTTTTATCTTGTAAACCCATTTTGAAGTGACTACATACTTTCCTTCAGGTCTAGGCATAATTTTTCGTACAACATTTTCCATGATGGATTGATATTCTTCTATCATAGCTTCCTTCCATTCTTTCTTTTTGACTACTTCTTCAAAGGTGAAAGGTTCTACATTGAGATGTTCTAGAGAACATGTAGTTTCTTCCTTGGGACCTTCATTTTCTTCTTCATATTTGGGATCCATGGAATCTTCTATAGATTTCCTGAAGCCAATATTTTCATCAAAAGTCACATCTCTATTGATTTCAACCTTGTCTTGACATGAGACATAGATTATGTAAAATTTTAATGACTCACTATATACCAAACATATGCCCTTATTTCCTAAATGTTCCAACTTCTTTATTTTATCCTTGGGACCATGAATATAGACAGGGAAACCAAATATCCTCAAGTGTTCAACACTTGGATTCTTTTTGGACAAGGCTTCTTCTTGAGTCATGTTATTCAATATATGACAAGGAATTATACTCTTAACATATACAAATATCATAGATGCTTCTCCCCATAAAAATATGGATATATTCTTGTCATTCATCATTTCCCTAATATATTCTTCAATGGATTGGTTCTTTCTTTATGCTACACCATTTTGGTGAGGATTGTAGGGAGTAGTGAGCTCCCCCCTAATCCCAACCTCTCTGTAGAATATATTGAAATCATATGAGGTGTACTCTCCATCTTAGTGAGAAGGTTGACATTGGTCAACACATATATGAGTGCACAATTTCCAAAACTTTCATTGCTTTACACGCTTCCTTTAGAATTGGTAATTGGTTTAAACAAATGTGTAATAGGCTAGCGATACCAAAACAATAAAGTAAACTAAACCAGATATGGGAATGCATAAGACTCAGAATATAAAAGGACACAATGAATATTGTGTGAAATATATAATAATTGAGAACATAATATCATAAATAAAATATTTTGTATAAACCAAACTATTTTCGACCAACGGGTCTCATCAGTGGTACAAAAATAAATCTTTACAATGAGGTCCTTTTAAGGACTGCGATCAAGTGTATACAAAGGGGAATCCCAAGAGTTAGGAACCATAACCGATTGAAACAGTTAGAAAATAAATGACATAACAAAATTCCCAAAAACAGGCGCGAAAGTTGAACAAAAAGACGAAAAATCTACTGATGCTAAATCAGTCCAAAACTCAAGTCGATGGTCGAAAATGGCATAGATTTTAAGGAAAAACAGTCCAAAAAATACAAAAAATTTGGCCCCCTCAATCATGAGATATAGAGAGATATATAAAGAAGTGTAAGCAATGTAATGAAACATAGTGTAGAATATTGTGATTGTACAAGAAAGAATTGCTTGAGGAGTGTTATCCTTCCTTAAGGATTAATATATGGTGTTACCCTACCCCAGGGGTTTTGATATAATAAAGTGGTGGGTTTTTATATTGTTTCATATATCTTGTGTGCTAATTGTTTTCATATATTATTCTTGTATCTATTCTAGTGTATTTTGTATTCAGGTCTTGGGTTCTTAAAAATTTGTAAAAGTGCTCTAATACCACTTGTTAAGTACCTAAATATGTCTGAAGATAAACCTCAACAATAAACCAATAATAAAAACCAAACCATTCACCATAACAGTGAACACAAGAATGTAGACAAAACCCTTGAGGTAGGGTAAAACCATATATTAATACTTAAAGAAGGATAACACTCCTCAAGCAATCCTTTCTTGTACAATCACAATATTCTTCACTATATTTCATTACATTGCTTACACTTCTTCATATATCTCTCTCTATCTCCTACGAACCTTCTAGAGAGATTTCTCACATTTATTACATATAACTACCATAGTGGGCATTTATTAATATAGTGGACCTAGTCTACCTTACATTGAATGACCACATTCTCATATATTAAATGACTTCCACTAATAACAAAGAACTAAATTCCCATTGGGTACCTCCCTAGGTGCCCCATATTACCTCCTTAGGTATACTATGGAAGAGAAAAAAAATCATATGGTCAGAGTAGTGCGTGGAAGAATTTCAAAAGCTTAAAGAACTACTAAAAACAACATCGATACTGGAAATTTTGAATATGGACAAGGAATTATTGGCATGCACAGATGCATGAAAGGAAGAATTCAGTGGAATATCAATGCAAGAAGGTCGAGTTATAACATATATTTCAAGGAAACTAAGAAGGCATGAAGAGAATTATGCTATGAATGACTTGAAATTATTAGTGATTTTTTATGCCTTGAGATTTTGGAGACATTATCTTATTGGACGAAAATTAAGCGAAAATTGATCACAGTGGATTACAACATATTTTTACTTAGAGTGAATTGAACGCTTGACAAAGACGTTGGTCAGAACTTTTAAGCAAATACGATTTTGAGATCATGTATATTAAAGGAACAGCTAGTAGAGTAGCAGATGCATTGAGTCGAGGAACACACATTTTCTTAGTAATATTGTTAAGGATGAATCTTCGAGAAAATATTTTAGCATTACAAATTGATGATGACTGGTACAAGGAAGTAAAAGACAATATTAGACAAGATAATGTGACGATACCTAGATATGAGGGATATTATTTTGATAGTGACTAACTACTAAGATAAAATGGAATAATTTATGTACCACCAAATGACGAATTGAGAAATTTAATTTTGAACGAAGCTCATCGAGTAGTGTATATGGATCATCCTAGCATCACGAAGATGAAGGAAGATCTTAAAACATTATTCTTTTGGAAAGGTATGAATAAAGATATAGTTAACTACATGGTGAGATGTCTAGAATGTTAGAAAGTGAAGGTTGAACATAGACATCCAGCGGGATTATTACAGCCACATATGATTCTTGAATCGAAATGGGAAGTTATATCAATGGATTTTATTGTTGGGTTGCTATTGATGGCAAGGAAACATGATTATGTTTTTGTAGTTGTCGACACTTTGATGAAGAGTGTGCATTTTATCCCATCTCGTACAATGTATCAAACACTGGACATAGATAAAAAATTTGATAACGAAATTGTAATATTGCATGGTGTACCAAGGAAGATGATATTTGATAGAGGATTGGTATTCATTGGACATTTTTTGGACTAGTTTCCAAGAGGCTTTGGGAACACAATTAAATTTTAGTACAACATATCACCTTGAGACAGATGGAAAAACTAAAAGAATGAATCAAATTATAGAATATATGCTACGAATGCATGTGATGGATCAATAGAAATGATGGGAAGAATTTTTACCATTGGTAGAATTTACGTATAACAATTATTATCATCGTATGATAAGGATGGTATATTTTGAGTTTCTATACAGACGACCATGTAGGACACCTCTAAGTTAGGATCGACTAGAGGATAGGGTCCTGGTGGGACCAGAAGTGATTTAGGAAATGGAATATCAGATGCAATCCATAAGGAAAAGGATTAAAGAAGCGCAAGTCTGACATAAAATTTATGTAGATGTGCATCGTATAGACTGCAGTTATGAGGTTGGTGATAAATTGTTCTGGTAGGTGAAGCCGCATACGAGTTAAATTAAGTTTGGAAAGGGTTCTAAACTCTCTCCAAGGTTTTTGGGACCTTTATAATTTATAGAAAGGAAAGGACCCACGGATTACTAACTAGCCTTACCTGATTCTTTGAGACGTATGCACGATCTGTTTCATGTTTCATTTTTACGACATTATATTTCAGATCCATCACATATTATTGACATGAGTTCATTGCAGGTATCAGACAAGGGTGCTCTCATGGAAAAGTCAATACCCATACTAGACCAATGCCCTATACAACTATGGCATCAATTGGGCAATCAATTCAAGGTCTAGTGGGAGAATTATAGTCCTCATTATGCTACTTGGGAGGGCGCATATGAAATGCATCATTGATTTCCTTATTCATTTTGATAGTTTGATATATAGATTAATATCAACTACATTTATTGCTTTCATTATTTGATTGTACAAACTTCGGGACAAAGTTTAAAACAAGAGGGGGTGTATGTAACATTCAGTCCCACTGTTTACTTTTTCATACATTGACTTATCCTTTGAAGACACTTGTGAACAAGTAATACAGTTAAAAACATGGTACATTATGATTATCAGTTTGGTTTATGTGTTTATGATATGATTTATAATTGAAATTGATATGTTATTTATATTAATGTATACAATTGTCAGGTATTATGGTGAGGTTTCCTAAGTGTCCAAAAAATGTGACATGTTGAGGATAATGATAACATCGAAAAACTTCCTTGGACTCCGGATTGAGTCAGGGAGTGGAATTTTACATCGGTTTTGAGTACTTGATTTATATGCATATATTGTTGATGATGATTTCAGTATGGATTTCATGTATATGAATTATTAATAATGTCTTTGTTAGTGGATGCATGCATGGTGATTCTTGGTAATCCGACTCACATATGGAGTAAATGGGTCATACACAGATACTAGACGAATAAGAGATAGGTGTGGTAGTGTCCCTGTCACAACCTACTAGCACTCTCGTCGTGACCTGAATTAAAGGTTATGACTACCTTGTTCTGAGAGGTTCATGATGTCATAAGGGAAGAATGAGACAATCGCTCACGAGGATTTCCGAGGTGTGTGCAATAAGGCATATTATGTATTCCTCAGTAATCTCTTAATCTCAGACAAGGTCAACAAGTGGAGTATTGAATCCAAGTGCCAGACAACTTCCAAACTAAGTCAATGATGAGTGGAACCCTTGAAGCATGGTGGTGTGTCTTGAAGGTAATGTCACATGAATACATGTGAGTCAATAAAAATCTAGAGGACCCTAGAAAATAAATTGAATACTTAGACATTATAGAAAAGAAAGTATAAATTATTATTTAGTTATAAACTAAATAATATAATCAAAAGTTTAAGCCTAGATGTTTTGACTCAGTAAAATTGTAAAATGGGTTAAGGGATTTTAGACTAAATAAACTCTAGTGAAGGGAGAATGAGAATAAAATTTATGTATGTGCATGATGTGTGCATGGAATTAATAAAAATGAATTTTTAAATTAAAACAAAAGAATTTCATGAGAGAATATGTAGTCAACATGGAGTTAGAATCCTAAGTCAATCTAGACTCTAAGCTTAATTATTTAAACTAAAAAGGGATCAAACATGTGCAACTTGGGGATACTATGACATGTGTTGGGGTGAATAATATATGATTAAATTATTAAAAATTAGCTATTTGTGCATGAGATGACAGTGAAATTTCTTATAAAAGGAATGGTGAGGAAGAGAGAAATTACCCTATTGCTGGATGAATGAAATATTGTTAAAATTTTATTGAGTAAGTTTACTTGTGTAAGTTGGGATACAAGCTTGTACAATAGGTGGAAGCCTCTCCTTATGAGGGAAATCTTGTTCTATTGAGATCCGGTTTCAAGTGTGTGACCCCTTTGCGGCTTAGGGGGCTAAGGGGGAAGAAGAGTACACCTAGCATTGGATGGGAGGTATCGGTGAATTCTTATGATTAGAAAGAGAGGAAGGATATCTCACGGGCTCTGGATTGAAGATCAACCTCATCCAACCATCAAATTTTTTGGCTACGATATTTCCATTGTTCTACTTTCTAATATTAAATGAATTTTGATGTAATATTATGGTTTTATATGTGACCTAATTGATTAATTTGAAACTCTATTCATGTAAATACATATTTCTCTTGAATAAATAGTTGAACTCGATATATTTTTCATGAAATATAAATGTGTACATTTCTTATTTTATGCGCAGGTCAATGTTGAATTCGAGATATTTACAGCAAAACAAATATTCGATTTTAAAAAAAATATTCATGTGTATATATAAATTGTTCAAAATGGTTGGATCAAGGATTTATTTTTTTATTTGTAGGTATTGCATTTTATATACATGATTGAATTAATTGATGTTCAGGAATTACTTTGCAATACATATATATAATTTACTAATCAAGAACGATATTGTACCAGATTTTCTCCTTGATCAAGTGTTATATGAAGGGTTAATAGTATCCTTAACCCTCATCACTCTGTCCTTAACTGTGCAAAACAAAAATAAACCATTAACGAGTGTAATGAGATTTGGAATAGACAAAAGAAATATATGTTTATAATTAACTGGTGACCGCACCAATATATTAAAAATACTTGAATAGAGATTAGGTGAAGAACAATTGGCTTACTATATGAAAACATATATACGAACAACAGTCAAATCCATCCTTGTAATTTTTCCTAAACTTTTACACGGTGACCATAGATACAATCCAGAGGATACATTTTGATCGAAATCTGGTGTGAGCATACAAGAATGTTGGTCGCTTTATCGAGCCTATCTCGAGTGTAACGAGAGTCTACTTTCGACAAAAGTGTAATGGATTTCATCTATGGACACTTTGCATGTTGTTCTTGTACGTTGACCCTTCTCTCAACATTGGAACTAGACCTAAGCCAATTTGTCCACTGAGTTTTGAGATAAAATTTTTGCATTGATAACCTTAAGACCGTGGGGCAGTTGGCACACACATAAATTATAAAGTTTATCGGGGGCAATTGGTACACACATAAATTATAAATTAACCTTAGATCCCTAGATGGTATCTACTTAGAATAAACATAATTACAGCTCAACATATTATAATGAAATTTAAATTATATAATGTAGTATAAAGGGATTAGATTATCAAATTAGTTTAGTTATGATTATTAATTATTTGAAAATAATAAATAATATTATTGATTCCATTAATAAATATTATAGTCGATGATTTCA
>JASDQU010307876.1:30068-63196 GCA_032191745.1 Picea mariana
TCTCACTCAATTGCTCCCCCTTATTTCTCCCTCCATTTGAACCTCACTCCCTATATCCTTGTTTCCCTCTCTCTATATCCCCTACTCTCCCCCCTTCTCTCTTTATATTGGTATCTATATCTATCTCCCCTTCTCTCTCTCATCCCCTCTCTATCTCTCTCTCTCCCTCCCTCTTTCTCTCTCATCTACATTTAACCCTCTCTCCCTCTCACTCTCTCTTTCAATCCCTCCCACACTCTATCTCTCTTTCACATTCTCACTCACCCTATCTCTCCCCCCTCTCTCACTCTACCCCTCTCTACATCCCTCCCTTTATATTTCCCTCTCTTCGACCTCTTTATCTCTTTCTCACTAGTTCACTCACTTTTTGTCTCCCCCTTGCTCTGTCTCTCCCCCTTCTATCCCTCTCTCCCTCTCTCCCTCTTTCCCTCTATCTATATGTTTGTGCATGGTTATAAGACCCTAGGTTCATTTTATTCAACCAACAAAACCCTTTAGATATCGACCCTTTAAACATCACTTGCATGTAAGTGAAGTCTCACCTAAGGAATCTACTAAGACTGTAGGAACCAAGTGTTCGATTACAAAAAAGGTATAAATATCTCCCTTTTGTTCACAGTTTATGATATCATTCTAATTGACTTTTCAAATAATTAGGGATAAATAGGAAAGAACATGATTAATATGTCTCTTAGAGTTGTTATTGAATTTTTATTTAATAGATTCTAAATTACGATTGGAATAGTTTGATTTTGCTGCAGAATTGGATAAAATAGTTGTCAAAGATAACCAACGAGATTTGGGTATGCACGAGCTGTTAGGAGTTGAAGAATTTTTAGGCGCAAAGCAGTTTTTGAGATAATCAATTCTCTATGATGTAACTTTATAATAGTAAAGAAATCCTGAGGATATTTCGATCCTCAGGATAGATTGATTTACCCAGACTATTGTAATATATAAGAGGGTAATAGGTTCAAAAAGGATATAGAAAAAACCGCATTTAAGTATTCAGATTCAGAATTGTTCTGCGCAAACAGTGGTTGTAAATGTTTCGCCAGTTATGGAATCAATGAAAGTTTTGAGTGTTTCCATCATCCCTGCATTCTGCGTTTCTCATAGTAGTACTTCTAAAGACTAAGGGCCCAGTCTGAAGGAGCTATTGTCTCATTCTGTAATTGTATTAGTTTAGAGTTTGATTTCTATTTTGTGATTCAGATCCCTTTTACAATAGAGAACGATAAATACATAAGCGTGTTAATGATTTTATGATTGTTTGTGTATAGAAGATAGACATTTTGATCAGTTATTAATGATTGCTGTTATGATTTCCATTTCTGAAGTTATTGCTTGACAGTTCCTCGCATTTTCATCTGCGTTGTTCCTTTTCCTTAGATTTACGATTGTTGTTCCTTTCGGTTAAAGTTACAATAGTTGTTCCTTTCAGTTAAAGTTACGATAGTTGTTCCTTTCAGCAAAAGTTACATTAGCTGCTCCTTTCAATTAGAACACAGTTGTTGTTTCTTTTCACAGATAGAATAATTCGCTATTTCCTTTCCAGTGATTAGAATTTATAATTGGTATATTAATTCTACAAGTTCTTTTCTTAGATTCAATTACTACTTTATAGTTAAATGAATTCAAATAGATTAATTAGTTCCTTTTCATTTCACAGTATTCTAGTAATTTGATTTCAATTCCATTAGTTTTCAAAATCTTTGGTGAACATTTGAAGAACTTAATTGTTGATAAATTCAGATTTGGTTTAGCTACATGATTTTAGGCTACCTGCATAAACTTTGTCGATATTCTTGAGATAAAAGATGAATCTCTGGGTTGATAAATTAATGTTAAACTAAGGTTGTTTTTAAGACATCCTTAGAGCCCAACATTTTTGCACCGTTGCTGGGGAGAATGTCAAAGGTAGCATAGGTTGTGTCTCTGGAGGACTAGGTATTGAAGACGGAAGGTAAGAACCTACGCAGGTAATAAGTAAAATGCTTATGCCAATGCTTACCTCCAGTTGACACTTAAAAGGTTTCATAGGTGTTTCTTTTGTTGAAATTTCTTTTGTTGTTGTGTGAAGTGTGTATGACTAGAAAGAAGGATCTTGAAAAACCAAAACCCCCACCAAAAACTACCAAAACCCAGGGTCCGGTGATCTTTGGAAGAAGCATTTTCATAGATGAAATCATTAAAAAGAGTGAATCCCAAGCTTCAATTGGGCCTAGGAAAGGATCCATCCGAACCCCTCATGCAGTAGTTTCACCAACTATGGCCCATGTTGAGATTCATAGAAAAACTGAAGGGACTGAAAAAAGATTTTAGAGCACAGATCTCCCACCGCTCAAACCTTTAGAAGAGGGAAGCTCTAATAATCTGGAGGAAGGAGTAGGAGAAACTAGTGGGGTTTCCAAGGCATACCCACCACCACCACCCAACCCTGAGTCTCCTATGAAAGAAGAAGGCATATTCAAAATTGCAGATAAAGGGAGTGCAATCAAATTTCCTGAAAGACCAAATAATAAACTACTTCAAATAGAATACCCGGATCAAGAACCTCCTAAAAATTTTTGGCACATTTTCGATCAAATGGCACAACCAAATCAACAATGACCCGAGACCTCCACGCTGGAGTATCCAATAGTTGAACCAATTGTTAATGCTCCCATGAAAGAAATCCCCTTACAACACCTGCCAACCTTCCATGGATTGATTTCAGAAGATCCCGACGCATTTCTATTTGAATTCGATGTCCTATGTAGAGGGTATGATTACACCTCTGAACCCCAAAAATTAAAATTGTTCCCCTCTATCTTGAAGGGAGCAGCCTTACGCTGGTTTATGGGATTGGGGGGTGGAACCATCGATTATTGGGATCAGATGAAACAAACCTTCTTGTTAAAATATCAAGACTGTTGTAGAACCAGAGACCTAAAAGATGAAATCTTTCAAATGACTACAAAAGAAAATGAATCACTAGAAGAATACATCGAAAGATTTCAATATAACTTGCAAAGATCACCCTACGGTACATTACTAGGTGAAGTACTCAAAGCAACTCTGATTAAGGGTATGAAAGATGAATGGGTAGAAACATTGAATCTAATGGGGAAAGGTGACATTTATCAGGAAACTTATGAAGACATTGTTCTATTGTGTATCAGGTGCTCACGAGGAAGTACACGGACTAGGTCATGAATGCAGACGTCCCTCAAAAGAAATAAAAATATCTCCAGCAGAGGGTGTCACGTGAGCTGAAGTTTGTAATCTCCTAGAAAACTTTAAAACAGATATTTTGAGCACTCTGACGACACAGTTGGATGTATTGCAGGCCAAACAAAAAAAGGTAGAGGCAGAATAGACCTTGGCTATATTTTGCCACAGGTGCAGAAAGAAACACGGTCCAAGAGAATGCCTCTTGGATATAGTTCGGGTCTGTGCTATTTGCGCCAAGGATCGCGACACAGAAGACTGCCCATCACTCCCTGGATTGAAAGCTATATTCAAAGAGGAAGAAGAGGAAACAAAACCATTATATTTGATGGCTCAACGCCGTCAGTGGCAGTATTGGCCTCAAAATACATTTCAGGACCCTTCCTCTTTCTTTCCTGGATAGTACAATCAATATCATAATCCTGGACAGTATAATCAACAATAGAATGTTGGCAGTGCATGGAAGGGCCAACCATTTACTAATCAGAACTGGCATCCCCAGTAGTACCCACCTGCAATCCCCACTTGGCAAGACCAGCCTGCCACAAACCCCAACTGGAAAAATAAACCAACTACAAGTTCCAATTGGCCAAATTCGCAATACCCCGCCTCATCCTAGCAAAATTTGAATAATACCTACCCTCCACAATGGCCTAACTCGACTACCCAAAACCCAAATTGGAACCAGAACTGGCAATGCCCCATGGGGATGAATAACCAACCTATGGGGATGACCTCTCAAACCCAACCTCCGTTACAAACTCCACTCCCATTGCCCCAATCACAATTGCACCCTCAATTACCTGCCCAACCCCACCCAAATCCCAATAACAGACCAGCTCAACTCGTCCAGATTATGGAAAGTGGAGAAGGGGAAATCAATACAGTAGGGTGCAATGAACTTCGGTTAAGATCGGGGTGCATCATCTCTCCCGAACAAAACGATGTTCCCCAAGAACAGGGGAATGAAAAAAAACTAGCAATAACACCCTCGACTGTGGTAATAATAGAAGAAATCAGGCAAGGGAGGGACACAGTCGAATCACAAGACTCTGATAAGGATGCAATTCCATCCCCTCCATTCCCTGAAAGACTGATGATAGAAAAACCCACCGTATATCCTGACTTTGACATTGTAGGGGAACTCAGGAATTTATACATCAAAATCCCACTCCTACAAGCCCTGCAAGACATACCGATCTACGCAAAGACAATCAAGGAGCTATGTGGGAGAAAGCTTGTCAGAAAAATAAAAAATTCATCATCAACAGTTCATGTAGTGGGAGCCTTATCTGATCTAATTTTGTGTAGAGAAACACTAGTTAAATATGCAGATCTAGGGAACCCCATAGTAATAGTGCAGATTCAGGGTTGTTCCTTTCCAAATACCCTAGTCGATTTGGGGGCGGCCATCAACATTCTATGGAAACCTGCAATGCCCTGGGATTTCACTCTTTCGACCCAACCCCGATTATGTTGCAATTGGTCAATCTATCAGTGGTCAAACCACTCGACACACTACATGATATAGCCATTTTAGTTGATTCCTGGGAATATCCCGCATATTTTCTCATCATCAACCCAAAAAGTGGACTCGAAGGGAATCCACTGATATTGGGCAGACCATGGCTCGCGATAGCTGATGCATACATAGGATGTCGATAGGGTACAATGACAATTGTGAGAGGAGGTGTTACAAGGAATATCCTCTTATACCCTCCAGCTAAACCCAGTCCAACTATTGTATATCCGTAATTGCCACCTCCACAATATCCAGAGAAGGATCTGCGTCCCCCACTCACAATGGAAGAAGCCCTCAAGATCAAGAACCATCTAGAGGATAATGTAATCAGTGGGTTTATTAACAACCTAGACATTGTAAGTAACCCAACATGCTAGATGCTCCAAGCTGTTCTAGACTGTGAAGCATAGGGAGACCCCCTGGAATATTTAATGGAACAACAAATTTCAACTACCACTTTCCACAAAATCAAACCCATCGAGATCACACTAGGGAAGTCTCTGAACATTAATGCCAACCTAGAAGAGAAACAACAACAAAATCTAATCCAAACCCTCTCTAAATACCAGCAAGCTTTTGCCTAGGAGTACTCTGATATGAAAGGTATTGACCCACAACTTTGCACACACCACATTTATATTGAGAAAGACTCCAGACCTATCCAACAACAACAAAGAAGACTGAACCCCCACCTCAGAGATATTGTTAAAGAAGAGCTACAAACTCTTTTGGATGCAGATTTTATATACCCTATCTCAGATAGTCGATGGGTTTCCCCATTATTCATCATCCCAAATAAAAATGGGAAGTGGCGAATCTACGTTGATTACAGGAAACTAAACAAAGCTACTCAAAAAGATCATTTTCCATTACCTTTCATCGATCAGGTCCTGGATACCTTGGCGGGGAAGAAAGTCTTCTCTTTCCTAGATGGTTTTAGTGGCTACAATCACATCTAGATTACCCCAGAAGATCAGGATAAAAGGACATTCACATGTCCTTGGGGCACCTTTGTATACAAAGTATTTCCCTTCAGACTTTGTAACGCTCCAGCTACATTCTAAAGGGCCATTCTGAGAATATTCAGTGACCTTATTAGCTAAGGGATTGAAGTCTACATGGATGATTTTATTCCGTATGGCGACGATTTCGATCAAGCCTTGACTAATTTGGAGAAGGTATTAGAACGGTGCATCACTACCAGGTTATGCTTAAGCCATGAAAAATGTCACATGATGATGACAGAAGGCATGTTATTAGGGAATTACATTTCTGCAGATGGAATTAGATTAGATCCAGCAAAAATTGAGGTAATACTTAATCTACCTACTCCAGACACACAAACTGAGGTACGTAGTTTCCTTGGTGCTTCAGGATATTATCACAGATTTATGCCAAATTTTTCAAAAACTGTTGCACCCCTACATGCTTTAACTGGTAATGTAGAATTCCAATGGTCTGACAAATGTGATGTGGCTTTTGCAAGGCTCAAGAAATTGATCTCAACAGCGCCAGTGTTGAGAGGACCAAATTGGGAGATACCATTTCAAATCTCCACTGATGCTTCAGACATTTCCATCGATGCTGTTCTAGGACAGGAAGAAGAAAAGAAACCCTATGCCATTTATTTTATTAGCAAAAATCTAAATCTAGCTAAACTTAATTATACAGTAACAAAGAAAGAGATTTTAGCTGTTATACATGCCATCAATAAATTTCGTCATTATATNATCTTGTCGCAGGCTTCTTGTCCTGAATCCAAATAACGGATGACTCATTAACAACTGAAGATCAATTTCCAGATGAGCATCTATTTGTTGTCAACACAAAACCACCTTGGTATGTGGATGTAGCAAATTATTTTGAAACAGGGATATTACCGACACATTTATCATCAAAGGAAAGAAGACTGATCATCGAGCGTAGTGAATGATTCACTTGGATCAGTGGATATCTTTTCCACACAGGAGTTGACCTCCAGATTCGACGATGCGTACGAGAGGACAAAATCTATGACATACTGAAAGCAGGACATGACGAACCCTGTGGGGGGAATTTTACAGACCGCAGGACTGGACACAAAATCCTACAGATGGGCTATTATTGGCCCTCAATATTTAGAAATGCTAAGAAATATGTTCAGACATGCGACAACTGCCAATGGATGGGGAAACTAGGTCAGGCTGATGAAATGCCCTTGAAAACACAACTAGTTGTAGAACCATTTGAAAGATGGGCGCTGGACTTCGTCGACCCCTTCAATCCAAAGTCAAACCAAAAGGCCTATATTCTCATCACAATGGACTACATGACCAAATGGGTAGAGGCGGATGCTTTACCAAAGGCAACAGAAGAAGTAGTCATCAAATTCATTTTCAAATTGTTTGTACGGTACAGACTACCTAGAGAAGTAATCACTGATGGAGGGTCACAATTTACAGGCCATAAAATCACCTCCACCCTCGATAACTATCACATTAAGCACAAAGTTACTTCTCCTTACCACCCACAGGCGAATGGGCAAGTAGAAAGCACCAATAAGGTTCTAGAGGCGATCCTGATGAAGAGTGTCTCAACAAACTGACATAATTGGGCTACTGAGCTCCCCAATGCCTTATGGGCTTATCATACAACCCACTGGCTACTCTCCTTACCACCTAGTCTATGGTAAAGAACCCATCTTCCCAATCGAATTTGAGATCAAGACCCTAAGGATGGCCCTGGAAATCAAACTAAATCTTATAGAAGCACATAAATGATGCCTTCAACAACTCAACGAATTGGATGAAGCATGTTTTTCTGTTGTGGAGCACACAACTATTATTCAGTAGCAGAGAGAAACCTGGCATGACAAGCATATCAAGAAAAAATCATTCAATAAAGGTGACTGGGTGCTTCTCTATGATTCCAGATTTCAAGACTTTCCTGGGAAACTATAGACATGATGGCTAGGGCCATATGAAATTAACAAAGTCCATGATAATGGCACGGTTACTTTGAGCACCATCGATGGGTCTAGACCACCCTTTCTGGTCAATGGACACCGGCTGTGACTTTACCACCAACCACCTTCAAAAGATTCTTTCTATTAAGAAGTAAGCAAAGACCCTACTATGCAGATTTTGGCTAGTTGGGAAGGTAACCCAACCACCCCAACCCCATAAAAGATGTATTCTATGTATACTGTACATAGTTTTCCAACTAAGTGGTTAGTTTTTTTTATTTTATGAAAAGTCATTTAGAAAGCAGGAATTAAGATAGATAACTACAATTAGCACCTTCTTCTATTCCATACTCCTATTTTTTTTTATTACACGGACTCTGTCTTTTACATGTTCATGACGATGTTGTTCCTTTTTGAAACGGAACAACTTCTGTTCCTTTTTCGCGCGTCTGTTGTTCCTTTGTGAACAAAATGACTGATGTTCCTTTTTTGCGCGCTTGTTGTTCCTTTGTGAACAAAATAACTGTTGTTCCTTTTTCACGTGCCTGTTGTTCCTTTGTGAACAAAATGACTGTTGTTCCTTTTTCACGCGTCGACTGTTCCTTTGTGAATGAAACAACTATTGTTCCTTTTTCATGCACATGTTGTTCCTTTTTGAACGGAACAACTGTTGTTCCTTTTTTGCGCACATGTTGTTTCCTTTTGAACGGAACAATTGTTGTTCCCTTTCTCGCGCGTCTACTATTCCTTTGTGATCGAAACAATTGTTGTTCCTTTTTCGTGTGCCTACTATTCCTTTTTGAATGGAACAACTGTTGTTCCTTTTTGCACGATTGTCGTTCCCTTCTTTATTAGTCAAATGCTAGCCATTCCTTTGTAGTGTGGCTTTCATCAAATAATTTTCACCAGCACTGTTTCTAATTGTCATTTCAACGATCTGTCTTTATTTTGTGGATGCTCCCTCACACCTTATCAAAAATTTTGTTTTTGGAATAATCCCTCCGAAGTATCTTAAATCTCGTTCATAATCGATCACCACCATAAGTTGTTTCTTTCCCCTATACATACACAAATATACCTGAATGATATTCTGCCCCTATATTATAAGGAGTCTTGAGCACACTTTTACTTGGCATCTCTATACTTCCTTATACCATCCCTTACTCTTAAAGAGTAGATGAGCCTCCCTAAATAAACACTCAAAACACACACACACACACACACACACACACACACACAATAAAATTTTCCCATAAAGAATAGGGGGTCTCATCACGAGCCAACCTACCACGATCATAGGATACTAACGCAAGTGACATTCCCACTATGGCTATCACACCAGGGTAATGGCCTTTGACATTTTTTTGTCGAAGGACAAGAGGTCTCATCACGAGTTGGCTTGTTCACTTATGTTACAATCTAGTGAGTGACATTATCATCATCTGGATACCAAACCAGGATAATGGTTTTATCGGGAAAAGACAATTCAAATATTTATTAAGGAAAGATTAAAACAAAAAGATACGCAATAAAAATATTTTTTTTCATAAAAGAATAGGGGGGTCGCATCACGAGCCAACCTACCACAATCATAGGATACTAACGAAAGTGACATTCCCACTATGGCTACCACACCAAGGTAATGGCCTTTGACACTTTTTTGCCAAAGGACAAGAGGTCTCATCACGAGATGGCTTGTTCACTTACATTACAATCTAGTGAGTGGAATTATCATTATTTGGCTACCAAACCAGGATAATGGTCTTTTTGAAAAAAGATGACTTGCATGTTTATGAAGGATACAGGCTCATCTATGGGTTAAAAGGCAACCCTGTCGAGGCTATGGATGCTTATGAGCAGCATTGGCTCTGCCTATGGCATGGATGACNGGTCGCATCACGAGACAACCTACCACAATCATAGGATACTAACGAAAGTGACATTCCCACTATGGCTACCACACCAGGGTAATGGCCTTTGACACTTTTTTGCCAAAGGACAAGAGGTCTCATCACGATATGGCTTGTTCACTTACGTTACAATCTAGTGAGTGGAATTATCATCATCTGGCTACCAAACCAGGATAATGGTCTTTTTGAAAAAAGATGACTTGCATGTTTATGAAGGATACAGGCTCATCTATGGGTCAAAAGGAAACCCTATCGAGGCTATGGACACCTGCGAGCAGCAGTGGCTTTGCCTATGGTATGGATGACTATCTCAAAAATACCAAGTTTCTGCGTGTCTCTAGATCTCCTTTACTCAAATAATGGGGCTATCATGTCTGGTATGTTCAATCACTCAGGAAAGTAACAATATTATTCCATGTGGAATAATATATATATATATATGAACGGATTTACTTTATTTTTGATTGATTTATCCATAAATTATTTTTGAACAGAGGTGTTTTTGCATTTCAATTTCCACATATCAAATGGACTATCGTTTAAATGATTTTTTTGATTGCACGTGTTCTTTTTGAAAATTATAGATAATTAGCCCCATCGGAGGCGGCGGCGATGCAATCATTACCTCTCACCCGAAAATACCCGCACTCATTATTTCTGCCTACACTGATGGTCGAGGATGACCTCTACATTAATGAGGGGGATGCTCAACACACTTCCCGACCAGATGTAATGATTGTAATAAATACAAAACCCAGGTCTTTATACATTTGTCATCGTTGATATTTTCCATTTCTGGCATCTTCTTCTCCAAAGCTGGTCTAACCAAATTTGTAAACATGAATGATAGTCGTTCTTTCTTTCTCACAGAAATATGGGTGGCAGAAGTGTGCGCAGAGAGCCAGAATTAATCTGGGTTATAGAATAGGCAAGAGAAATCCCACATCGCCTAGGGTGGACCAAATACTTCAAGCACTTGCAAGGAGATGACACAAATATCACACTGGAATTCTTTCAAAACCTGCAAGGAGAAATCTCTACGGTGCAGGGTATACAAATACCAGTTACCTCAGAAATCATAGCAGAGGTCATAGGCCTCTCTAACACAGGCATTCAATAGACAGGGAAATACACGAAGCTGAAGGAAGTTGTGGAATCTTTCATAGAACCTGGGGAGGAATTGGATAAAAAAGGAAAGGGACTTAATCCCAGTACCCTCAGTGAACCATGGAAGGAACTGGCAGGGATAGTTTAGCGATATATAACCAGTGATGGGCGATACGATGTAATTCGACCTTGCCATCTTAAATTGCTGGCAGCCTTGAAGCAACGGTTAGTACTTAACCTTCCTTTCTTCCTAGATACTGTATTACATGAAGTCACTTTAAGTACACAAAAGTATAAAGATTCTGTTATTGTTATTATCCACCACAAACTAGTTAAATTGATAGTGGATAAAACACTGAGTCAAACTCAGTTGACTTGGGAAAATCTGATTGAGGCCGATAGACCTCCACAACTAGAGTAGGCGACTACCACCCAAAGATAAATTCCATTGCCCCAAATTGAAGTTGAAGTAGACCCTGCTCAAATTACTGAGGCCCAGACCTCATAGACACAGGCAGTAACAAAAATGAAAAAGAGAACAATGGTTGCTTTTAGATCCCCCCCTAGGACAAGGAGGAGAAGCAAACAAACTCAGGAAACAACTGAAGCAGTTCAGGATGCAACAAAGCACCCTAAAGAACTTCAGAATGTCATGGAACAACCTTTACAGGAAAATGTTCAAGATATTGACCAAGCAGGGAAAACAACACAAAAGGATAATTAGGGAGACACGCAACCTGCATCAAAGCACCTGAAAAAACACTTTTTTAAGAGTTATGAGATAGAAATGGCTCAAGTTTTGGGGAACTTAGGAACCTAAACTAACAGAAGTAAAAATAATCTGGAAAAGGAACTAGAACTAGGCTCCTCTTCAAAACTTGCTGAAGACATTCCTGACACTGAAATGTCCTTTCCAGATGACACAGCACAGGAGGAATTTATTTTTGAAGGAAGAAACCCCCTTGAATAGACAGAGCACTTGGAAGGAACATAGGGACAACCCTTTGCTGGCTAGAATGAAGAAGACCCCGAGGTCCCTCACAAATAGAAATCAGTCAAAAGACAGAAACAAATTAGGAAATTAAAGAAAGAAAATAAATTGTTGAAGAAAAAGGCTAAAAGGGATGAAGCATTAAAACAAAAAGTGGGAAAACTCAAGGGGATTATCAAAGAATTAAGAAAACAGTTAGAACTAGCAAACAAAACCCACAGAAGAAAGAAAAACAAAAGGGGCAGAG
This sequence comes from Picea mariana, assembly GCA_032191745.1. Lineage (NCBI taxonomy): Eukaryota > Viridiplantae > Streptophyta > Pinopsida > Pinales > Pinaceae > Picea > Picea mariana. The sequence continues at coordinate 42,003 of JASDQU010307876.1, forward strand.
TGCAAGGAAGAAACCCTCTTCCTAAGCAATAAGTTAGTAAAAATTCTGTAGGAATACAGACTCACCCCAAGGAATTAATAGTAGAGGAAGCAGCAGCACAGGATGAAGATGTAATTCCTGTAGAAACACAAGAGATGGTTGATGCTGAGATACAGATAGATACTCTGGTTTTGGAGGAAACAACTCAACTCTTTGAGCAAGATGCCATTATTAAGAGATTGGAGGAAGAACTAATATAGTCTCAACTAAATCTGATTCAAAACAGAGATGAACTAATGACTATAACAGAGAAATCCCAGGAACAAAGCACTGCTATGGATAAGCTGAAAGCAGAGCTTGCAAAAACCCAACAAGAATTAATGCAATCTAGAGAAGAAATGACTGCACATCAAACATCCCAGTCTCAGGCACAAGATGTCATCATTGATAAGCCCAACAAGTATTGTCTCAACGCCAAGATGGGATGGTAACTAGGACTGAATATCAAAGGGTTGTTACAGAATTGAAGGACATTATAGCAACAGAGGGAGAGAACTATGCTGTGCTCACAACAGCCTAAGAGACGGTCAGAAAGGTGCAAACCCAACTGGAAAAAGCCTTGGAGAAAATTAAACACATCTGTGATGTCTACTCTGATGCCATCAATTGCAGAGCCCCTACCACTAATTATGTTTTATTCTTGCTGGAACGGTATCTATTGTTGAGAGTGAAGGCCATCAGAGCAGGTAAACCCATTTCATTTGCCATTGTTCCAGAATTTATTTCATGTTTCAGAGATCAGGAAGAGAAGGTACAATACCTTCTGTGTGAATTATATTTCCATAATCTCATTTTGGAAGAAGTTATAGGAGACAACCCTAGCCTCTTCATAGGGGACATATAGTTCCAAGCATTCCTGTCCTTTACTAGGAACTAGGTCAGATGGGGTAAGGCTCACAAAATGTTCATAAACAGAGAAACGAGTTTAGATATTTGGATTAGAGGAGAACCTACAAAATCATTCCTAGCCATCATGTGACATAATACCTTCATGAAAAGGCCATGGGTTGTGGACTCATTGGCTCCTATCCATTTACATGTCATCTGTTCAGGTATTACATATTTTAAAGAATTCAAGGAAGAATCCATTGCTGCTTCGAAGCTAAGATGGGATGCATCCTCCGACGAGGTTAAAAGTAGAGAGCCCTTTAGATATAGGAATTTATTTGGAGCAACCTTCAGAGTGGAAAAGTACTCTAAACTACTCCAAGAGGAAGGACCTTCTTGGATGGGATGTAGGTATAACCCCCCTCTCCTCTGGTTTCTTGCAGAGGTTTACCAGAAGGATTATCATATTAATAAAAAGAGACAGGACATCGCTTTTGACGAAATCAAAAGGAACCATGGTTTCAGGAGACCTGGTGAACCAACTTTTCCTCCCTACAGTATAACTGGTTTACATGAAAGACTCTAGCTTGCATGAGGACATGCAAGAAGGTAAGCTGGGGGGTATGTTGGGTTACGCAAAAGGTATAAATATCTCCCTTTTGTTCACAGTTTATGATATCATTTTAATTGACTTTTCAAATAATTAGGGATAAATAGGAAAGAACATGATTAATATGTCTCTTAGAGTTGTTATTGAAGTTTTATTTAATAGATTCTAAATTATGATTGGAATGGTTTGATTTTGCTGCAGAATTGGATAAAATAGTTGTCAAAGATAACCAACGAGATTTGGGTATGCACGAGCTGTTAGGAGTTGAATACTTTTTAGGCGCAAAGCAGTTTTTGAGATAATCAATTCTCTATGATGTAACTTTATAATAGTAAAGAAATCTTGAGGATCTTTCGATCCTCAGGATAGCTTGATTTACCCAGACTATTGTAATATATAAGAGGGTAATAGGTTCAAAAAGGATATAGAAAAAATCGCATTTAAGTATTTAGATTCAGAACTGTTCTACACAAACAGTTGCTGTAAATGTTTTGCTAGTTATGGAATCAATGAAAGTTTGGAGTGTTTCCATCATCCCTACGTTTTGAGTTTCTCGTAGCAGTACTTCTAAAGACCGAGGGCCCAGTCTGAAGGAGCTACTGTCTCGTTCTGTAATTGTATCAGTTCAGAGTTTGATTTCTATTTTGTGATTCATATCTCTTTTACAATAGGCAAGGATACATGCATAAGTGTGTTAATGATTTTATGATTCTTTGTGTATAGAAGATAGACATTTTTATCAGTTATTAATGATTGATGTTATGATTTCCAATTCTGAAGTTATTGCTTGACAATTCCTCACATTTTCATCTATGCTGTTCCTTTTCCTTAGATTTACGATTGTTGTTCCTTTCTGTTAAAGTTACAATAGTTGTTCCTTTCGGTTAAAGTTACGATAGTTGTTCCTTTTGGTAAAAGTTACATTAGTTGCCCCTTTCGATTAGAACACAGTTGTTGTTTCTTTTCACAGATAGAATAATTCACTATTTCCTTTCCAGTGATTAGAATTCATAATTGGTAGATTAATTATGCAAGTTCTTTTCTTAGATTCAATTACTGCTTTATAGTTAAATGGATTCAAATATATTAATTAGTTCCTTTTCATTTCACAACATTCTAGTAATTTGATTTCAATTCCATTAGTTTTCAGAATCTTTGGTGAACATTTGCGGAACTTAATTGTTGATAAATTCAGATTTGGTTTAGCTACACGATTTTAGGCTACCTGCATAAACTTTGTCGATATTCTTGAGATAAAAGATGAATCTTCAGGTTGATAAATTAATGTTAAACCAAGGTTGTTTTTAAGACATCTTTAGAGCCCAAAATTTTGGCATTGTTGCTAGATAGCACTAGAGAGAGAGACCAGGAATCACCCCAAAAGATTCCCCATTCTTTTCTTGAAGCTGCAACTCCATACTTGCGATACTTGAGAGAGTGAGTGAAGTGAGTGTACAAATGAGCTCAAGCACGTTCTATTTATAGTTCTTCTTTTCACCTATCTAGGATGACTTATGTTTCTCGAGGGTAATGCTTTAATATTATTTATTATACTAATTTGACTTGTCTTCTAGGGTTTCTACATATTTTTTTAGGGTTTCTCTTACTTACAAAATATTTTATTCTTGAAAAAGGTTACACATAGAGGTTAATACCTCCCACAACTACCATAATATTAACACTCTATCCTAGCTAGGGAGGTAATAAATCTAATGGTATCAAAACCATCCATCGATTTCACATGGTATGGGAAAGGATCACATAATATTTCATACCTTTATACATGTAGCATCATCATATCCACAGAGGCTATCTCATGATCACATAGATCAAGTCACGAGCATCATCATCACTCTCCATATAGCTGGAAATCACCTCCAACACTATTGGTTGGCACACCTGCCTAGGAAACACCTTTAACACTACTATTATTCTCCATGGAAATCATGTAGTACTACACAGTTACTACATTTCCATCCAATAGATCACAACAGTGTCAATCCATAGCAACACAAAATTTCTATCCAGTTGTACACAACCACTCCTAGTAGCGCACAACTACTATCTAGTAACACACAATCACTACCAGTGGAACACATCCACCATAGTAGCACATAGCTATTGTCCATAGAAACATGATATCCACTTCAACCAACTAATAGATATACAAGCTATTACCATGAAATACAACAATATCATGACATCAAATCATATCATCGTCTGCATCATCTCTCGAGGCCATACTCTGCGTGAGTAATCAGGCATGATGATGAATGAGTCATGTGTTGAACCTAGTGCACTCAACATAGTGTATTTCATAAGTCACTCACTCAACAAAGTGATATAGGGACCATTCTTCCTATCCTCTTCACTGCTTGTAACACAAGAAGAATGATTTTCCCAACAGATGTTGAAAGCCTTGCTATGGGCTACAAAGACTATTCTTCTAATCCAGACATATGTCCCAGAAGAATGGTTGTCCTCCTAGATGCTAAAATCCATGCCATGGGCTATAAGAACCATTCTTCTAATACATACATACGTCCCAGAAGAATGATTGTCCTAGACCATTTTCCCCCCTCTGGCCACTATTGTGAACTCGGGGAAAAAAAAATTCATGTACCAATATCCCCACTCTAGTCACTATTGTGAACTCAATGAGACGGACCATTTTACCTGTCCAGGAAAATCCCTAGGAGAATAGTTATCCTAGACCATTCTATTTTTCTGTGAAATTCCCCAAGAAAATAGTTGTCCATGATACATCAACAATATGTCAACATAGACCATTCTTCATAGGGAGAATGTCTTCCCACCAACAATATGTTCTTTCTGGACCATTCTCCACCTAGAGAATGTATGTCCACCAACACACTGACTATCCAGGATGCCATATATCATCATTCCCTCCCAACTGAGGAAGTTGTATTCTCCCTTTCAGCTAAGGGAGGTATCTCCACAAGTCCCAGCTTGTCCCTCAAGTATGAAAATTTTATCTTGGACATAGGCTTCATCAAAATATCAGTTGTCTTCTCATTGGTGGAGATGTACTGGAGAATAACTTCTCCCTTATGGATTTTATCACGAAAAAAATAATACTTGATCTTAATGTGATTCTACCTATCATGGAACACAAGGTTCTTTGAAATATTCACACAGCTCCAATTATCACAATATATCATAGTCAAATCCAACACTTGATTAAATAGTCCAAAACTAGATTACAGAGCCATATTTTTTCCTACAAACATCACAGACTGAAATATACTCTTCTTCTACAATGTTGAGTGCAACATACTTCTATTTCCTGCTATCACATTATATCATAGTAGAGACCAAACTGAATTATATACTAGAAGTACTCTTTCTATCACCTGCACTCCATGCCTAATCTGAACCAGTAAATCTATGCAGATGTATGTCATTATTTTAGGAATATCTCAAACCATAATTTAGCATCCCTCAAAGATATCTCAAAATGTGATTTGCATCTATCCACTTCTCATGTCTAAGTTCCACTTGGAACTGGCTCAACGTGTTCACAACAAAGCAAATTTTCGACCATGTATTAACCAAATACATCAATGAGCCAATAAATTGTCAGTACGGGGATGAATATATTGGATAAGAATTAGAGTCTCTCAACTTCCTCGTATCTATCACCATGGGAGTTTCCATGGATTTTAAATTCATCATCCCAAACTTTTGAATGATCTTTACAACATACTTGCCTTGCCCTAAGGAGATTTCACCATGCTTTTGTCATATTTATAGTCTCAAATAATAATCTATGAGATCAATATCCTTCATATCGAATTCAGAGGATAACTTCATCTTACACTAAATAATGAGAGGCTCTGCACCTATCAGAAACAAATCATTAACATATAAAAGTTGGGTCACAGGTGCATCGTTCACAACCTTGTAATAAGGATATGGATCATCATAGCTCTTGGAAAATCCAAGTCTCATTAATTAATTATCAATTCATGCATACCAATCTATTGGAGCTTTCTTGATTCCATACAAGGCCTTCTTCATACATGTGTTTCTCTCAGGTGTACCTCAAAACCTTGAGGTTTCTCTATGTATACTTCTTCCTCAATTACTCCATTGAGAAAAGTGGTCTTTACATCCATTTTATGTAAAATTCAACCCATGGATGCTGTAAGAGATATGATGGCTCTAATAGAGGTGTCTTTGAAAATTAGAAAAAAAAAATCATCATATTCTTCACCCTCCTGCTAGGAGAACCCTCTAGACATGAATCTCGCCTTGTATTTATTGATACTCCCATCTACTTCATGTTTTATCTTGTAAACCCATTTTGAAGTGACTACATACTTTCCTTCAGGTCTAGGCATAATTTTTCGTACATCATTTTCCATGATGGATTGATATTCTTCTATCACAGCTTCCTTCCATTCTTTCTTTTTGATTGCTTCTTCAAAGGTGAAAGGTTCTACATTGAGATGTTCTGGAGAACATGTAGCTTCTTCCTTGGGACCTTCATTTTCTTCTTCATATTTGGGATCCATGGAATCTTCTATAGATTTCCTGAAGCCAATATTTTCATCAAAAGTCACATCTCTATTGATTTCAACCTTCTCTTGACATGGGACATAGATTATGTAAAATTTTGATGACTCGCTATATACCAAACATATGCCCTTGTTTCCTAAAGGTTCCAACTTCTTTATTTTATCCTTGGGAACATGAATATAGACAGGGCAACCAAATATCCTCAAGTGTTCAACACTTGGATTCTTTTTGGACAAGGCTTCTTCTTGAGTCATGTTCTTCAATATATGACGAGGAATTATACTCTTAACATATACAAATATCATAGATACTTCTCCCCATAAAAATATGGATATATTCTGGTCATTCATCATTTCCCTAATATATTCTTCAATGGATTGGTTCTTTCTTTATGCTACACCATTTTGGTGAGGATTGTAGGGAGTAGTGAGCTCCCTCCTAATCCCGACCTCTCTGTAGAATATATTGAAATCATATGAGATGTACTCTCCATATTAGTGAGGAGGTTGACATTGGTCAACACATATATGAGTGCACAATTTCCAAAACTTCCATTGCTTTACACGCTTCCTTTAGAATTGGTAATTGGTTTAAACAAATGTGTAATAGGCTAGCGATACCAAAACAATAAAGTAAACTGAACTAGATATGGGAATGCATAAGACTCAGAATATAAAAGGACACAACGAATATTGTGCGAAATATATAATAATTGAGAACATAATATCATAAATAAAATATTTTGTATAAACCAAACTATTTTCGACCAACGGGTCTCATCAGTGGTACAAAAATAAATCTTTACAATGAGGTCCTTTTAAGGACTGCGATCAAGTATATACAAAGGGGAATCCCAAGAGTTAGGAACCATAACCGATTGAAACAGTTAGAAAATAAATGACATAACAAAATTCCCAAAAACAGGCGCAAAAGTTGAACAAAAAGACGAAAAATCTGCTGATGCTAAATCAGTCCAAAACTCAAGTCGATGGTCAAAAATGGCATAGATTTTAAGGAAAAACAGTCCAAAAAATACAAAAAAATTGGCCCCCTCAATCATAAGATATAGAAAGATATATAAAGAAGTGTAAGCAATGTAATGAAACATAGTGTAGAATATTGTGATTGTACAAGAAAGAATTGCTTGAGGAGTGTTATCCTTCCTTAAGGATTAATATATGGTGTTACCCTACCCCAGGGGTTTTGATATAATAAAGTGGTGGTTTTTTATATTGTTCCATATATCTTGTGTGCTAATTGTTTTCATATATTATTCTTGTATATATCCTAGTGTATTTTGTATTAAGGTCTTGGGTTCTTAACAATTTGTAAAAGTGCTCTAATACCACTTGTTAAGTACCTGAATATGTCTGAAGATAAACCTCAACAATAAACCAATAATAAAAACCAAACCATTCACCATAACAATGAACACAAGAATGTAGACAAAACCCTTGAGGTAGGGTAAAACCATATATTAATACTTAAAGAAGGATAACACTCCTCAAGCAATCCTTTCTTGTACAATCACAACATTCTTCACTATATTTCATTACATTGCTTACACTTCTTTATATAGCTCTCTCTATCTCCTACAAACCTTATAGAGATATTTCTCACATTTATTACATATAACTACCATAGTGGGCATTTATTAATATAGTGGACCTAGTCTACCTTACATTGAAAGACCATATTCTCATATATTAAATAACTTCCACTAATAACAAATAACTAAATTCCCATTGGGTACCTCCCTAGGTGACCCATATTACCTCCCTAGGTATACTACGGAAGAAAAAAAAAATCATATGGTCAGAGTAGTGCATGGAAGAATTTCAAAAGCTTAAAGAACTACTAAAAACAACATCGATACTGGAAATTTTGGATATGGACAAGGAATTATTGGCATGCACAGATGCATCAAAGGAAGAATTCAGTGGAATATCAATGCAAGAAGGTTGAGTTATAACATACATTTCAAGGAAACTAAGAAGGCATGAAGAGAATTATGCTATGAATGACTTGGAATTATTAGTGATTTTTTGTGCCTTGAGATTTTGGAGACATTATCTTATTGGACGAAAATTAAGCGAAAACTGATCACAGTGGATTACAAAATATTTTTAATCAGAGTGAATTGAATGATTGACAAAGACGTTGGTCAGAACTTTTAAGCAAATACGATTTTGAGATCACGTATATTAAAGGAACAATTACTAGAGTAGCAGATGCATTGAGTTGAGGACCACACATTTTCTTAGTAATATCGTTAAGGACGAATCTTCGAGAAAAGATTTTAGCATTACAAATTGATGATGACTGGTACAAGGAAGTAAAAGACAATATCAGACAAGATAATGTGACGATACCTAGATATGAGGGATATTATTTTGATAGTGACTGACTACTAAGATACAATGGAATAATTTATGTACCACCAAATGACGAATTGAGAAATTTAATTTTGAACGAAGCTGATCAAGTAGCGTATATGGCTCATCCTAGCATCACGAAGATGAAGGAAGATCTTAAAACATTATTCTTTTGGAAAGGAATGAATAAAGATATAGTTAACTACATGGTGAGATGTCTAGAATGTTAGAAAGTGAAGGTTGAACATAGACATCCAGCGGGATTATTATAGCCACATATGATTCTTGAATCAAAATGGAAAGTTATATCGATGGATTTTATTGTTGGGTTGCTATTGATGGCAAGGAAACATGATTATGTTTTTTTAGTTGTCGACACTTTGACGAAGAGTGTGCATTTTATCCCATCTCGTACAATGTATCAAACACTGGACATAGATAAAAAAATTGATAATGAAATTGTAATATTGCATGGTGTACCAAGGAAGATGATATTTGATAGAGGATTGGTATTCATTGGATATTTTTTGGACTAGTTTCCAAGAGGCTTTGGGAACGCAATTAAATTTTAGTACAACATATCACCTTGAGACAGATGGAAAAACTAAAAGAATGAATCAAATTATAGAATATATGCTACGAATGCATGTGATGGATCAATAGAAATGATGGGAAGAATTTTTACCATTGGTAGAATTTACGTATAACAATTATTATCATCGTATGATAAGGATGGTATATTTTGAGTTTCTATACAGACGACCATGTAGGACACCTCTAAGTTAGGATCGACTAGAGGATAGGGTCCTGGTGGGACCAGAAGTGATTTAGGAAATGGAATATTAGATGCAATCCATAAGGAAAAGGATTAAAGAAGCGCAAGAATGACATAAAATTTATGTAGATGTGCATCGTATAGACTGCAATTATGAGGTTGGTGATAAATTGTCCTGGCAGGTGAAGCCGCATACGAGTTAAATTAAGTTTGGAAAGGGTTCTAAACTCTCTCCAAGGTTTTGGGACCTTTATAATTTATACAAAGGAAAGGACCCATGGATTACTGACTATCCTTACCTGATTCTTTGAGACATATGCACGATATGTTTCATGTTTCATTTTTACGACATTATATTTCAGATCCGTCACATATTATTGACATGAGTTCATTGCAGGTATCAGACAAGGGTGCTCTCATGGCAGAGTCAATACCCATACTAGACCAATGCCCTATACAACTATGGAATCAATTGGGCAATCAATTCAAGGTCCACTGGGAGAATTATAGTCCTCATTATGCTACTTGAGAGGATGCATATGAAATGCATCATTGATTTCCTTATTCATTTTGATAGTTTGATATATAGATTAATATCAACTACATTTATTGCTTTCATTATTTGATTGTACCAACTTCGGGACAAAGTTTAAAACAAGAGGGGGTGTATGTAACATTCAGTCCCACTGTTTACTTTTTCATACATTGACTTATCCTTTGAAGACACTTGCGAACAAGTAATACGGTTAAAAACCTTGTACATTATGATTATCAGTTTGGTTTATGTGTTTATGATATGATTTAGAATTGAAGTTGATATGTTATTTATATTAATGTATAAAATTGTCAGGTATTATGATGAGGTTTCCTGAGTGTCCAAAAAATGTGACATGTTGAGGATAATGATAACATTGACAAACTTCCTTGGACTCTAGATTGAGTCAGGGAGTGGAATTTTACATTGGTTTTGAGTACTTGATTTATATGCATATATTGTTGATGATGATTTCAGTATGGATTTCATGTATATGAATTATTAATAATGTCTTTGTCAGTGGATGCATGCATGGTGATTCTTGGTAGTCCGACTCACATATGGAGTAAATGGGTCATACACAAATACTAGACGGATAAGAGATAGGTGTGGTAGTGTCCCTGTCACAACCTACTAGCACTCTCGTCGTGACCTGAATTAAAGGTTATGACTACCTTGTTCCGAGAGGTTCATGATGTCATGAGGGAAGAATAAGACAATCGCTCACGAGGATTCCCGAGGTGTGTGCAATAAGGCATATTATGTATTCCTCAGTAATCCCTTAATCTCAGACAAGGTCAACAAGTGGAGTATTGAATCCAAGTGTCAGACAACTTCCAAACTAAGTCAATGATGAGTGGAACACTTGAAGCATGGTGGTGTGTCTTGAAGGTAATGTCACATGAATACATGTGAGTCAATAAAAATCTAGAGAACCCTAGAAAATAAATTGAATACTTAGACCTTGTAGAAAAGAAAGAATAAATTATTATTTAGTTATAAACTAAATAATATAATCAAAAGTTTAAGCCTAGATGTTTTGACTCAGTAAAATTGTAAAATGGGTTAAGGGATTTTAGACTAAATAAACTCTAGTGAAGGGAGAATGAGAATAAAATTTATGTATGTGCATAATGTGTGCATGAAATTAATAAAAATGATTTTTTAAATTAAAACAAAAGAATTTCATGAGAGAATATGTAGTCAACATGGAGTTAGAATCCTAAGTCAATCTAGACTCTAAGCTTAATTATTTAAACTAAAAAGGGTTCAAACATGTGCAACTTGGGGATACTATGACATGTGTTGGGGTGAATAATATATGATTAAATTATTAAAAATTAGCTATTAATAATATATGAACAACAGTCAAATCCATCCTTGTAATTTTTCCTAAACTTTTACACGGTGACCATAGATACAATCCAGAGGATACATTTTGATCGAAATCTGGTGTGAGCATACAAGAATGTTGGTCACTTTATCGAGCCTATCTCGAGTGTAACGAGAGTCTACTTTCGACAAAAGTGTAATGGATTTCATCTATGGACACTGTGCATGTTGTTCTTGTACATTGACCCTTCTCTCAACATTGGAACTAGACCTAAGCCAATTTGTCCACTGAGCTTTGAGATAAAATTTTTGCATTGATAACCTTAAGACCGAGGGGCAGTTGGCACACACATAAATTATAAATTAACCTTAGATCCCTAGATGGTATCTACTTAGAATAAACATAATTACGGATCAACATATTATAACGAAATTTAAATTATATAATGTAGTATAAAGGGATTAGATTATCAAATTAGTTTAGTTATGATTATTAATTATTGGAAAATAATAAATAATATTATTGATTCCATTAATAAATATCTTAGTTGATGATTTCAATGTTATAATTATGGCATTGTTAAATGATTTTATAATTTAGAAAAACGAAATAGAATTATGGACTTATTATAGGAGGAATTTTGGCAAAACTTTAGGCAATGTAGATATAATAACTTTACTTGAACCAGTTGTGTCATTGATGGAAATATAATTCTAGGTTCAAGCTTCTTATAAACTCTTAAAGAAATGAATTTCACTTTCGTATCAATGGTGCCCCACTTTAACTACACTTTTTAGGTTGAATTTTATCGCGAATAGGATTATGCTAGAATTATTCAATCAATGTTCATAGTCCATTAAATTCTTATGAAAGATGAATTTAATAAGAGGGACTTTACAAATACACAAGTTACGAATTTTCAAGTGAGATGGAAGAATGAATTCCTCTTGATTTTTGTATTGTTCACTAGATAGAATCCCCTAGACTTAGGTGAGATTCTAAAAACATTTAGTAAATGATTTGGGATATGCATAGGTTAAGTATTACACTAGTGTATTTTTATTGAAAATTTTAGTTACATCATATTAAGGTTAATATTTCTTATATATATATATATTTAAGTTGATGTTTTTGTAAATTGCCCACGCATTATTTAGTATAACAAGAGGGTCGTTACAACTCAAATCAGATTTTTGTCCTTCCTTTATTTGGTGGGTTTCCTCTTGTATTATAAATCCTTCAATTTACCCTTTCATAAATGGGAGACCCATCGATTTATTTTGAGGTATTCAAGGGTTGCAATAAGGCTACCATGTCTCCCATTTTCTTTACATTATTGTGATTGAGTATTTGAGTAGAAAAATGGAGGTAGCAAGGAATTCCATCATCTTCCAATAATCAAATTATTAAGGGGAGTCAAAATTATGAATCATTCATAGTTTGTAGATGAAACCCTCCTTCCAATTGATCTATCCACTATTATGGCCAAGAGATTTAAAAGGTTATGGGACAATTTACTTATGCTTCAAGTGGAAATATAAAAAACCATAAAATTTAGATCTATGATTGGAACACAAGCCCTCATATTCTCCAAGCCATCTCCAAAATTCTATTATTCCCTTGATAGGAATTATGGACCTCATTCAAGTGCCAAGGAATGCCCATATCGTTGAGCGATCCAATGGCCCACTCTTGGAAAAGTGTTATTTGCAAAATTTAGAAACAAATTCCAACAAAGGGGATCATAATGGTTGAACCCAATATGTTGATTTGTACTTATCAAATTGGTCCTCTTGGCCTTCTGAATCTGCTATTTCTCGGCCATGTTATCCCCAATAGGAATAATGCAACAAATATCCCAAGAAATAATAAAATTTCTAGGGAAAATTAATATCCCTTTTTGGCTAATGGTTCATGGGAATATCTTGATAGCTGGAAATCTTCGAAAAACAGGGATTCGAGATCCTTCCTGTTGTGCTCTATGTTTTTATATTAAGGAGACGATTCACCATCTCTTTTTTGATTGTTCATTCTCTAAATGGGTTTGGAAAAACTCTTTTTCTTGAATTAGCCTTATAATGTGAAAACCATACTCATGGAAAGCCATGTTATCTCCTTGGTCTAAAATCTATATGGGACACTAAGAAATAAACCCATTTTAGAATATTGCGGACCGCCTTACCTAAATTTCTTTGTTGGAAAATTTGGTTGTCCTGCAACAAATCCATTTTCAATTAGGAACTTGACAATCCCACCACAGTAAGAAAAAATGCAAAAGGATTACTAGCATAATTTCTCAACTCAAGGAGCAAGAAAATTTTAGATCATCAAAGAATGGATTTGGAAAAACAAAAATGGATTCATCAATTTCATCCTCCATTCTAATCCCCAAGTTTAAACATTAGTAGTCCTATTTAGTTTTCATTGTGATAGTTCCAAATAAATGCTCAAGAATTTTAGATCTAGAAACCCTCTTAGAACTCTTCTATTCTATTCTTTGATGAAGCATCTAAAGGAAATATAGGGGTGGTAGGTGCGGGGATCATCCTTGATCCCAAAGGAAAAATTGAAATATATTATTCTTGATACTTAGGAAATTCCACCAATAACCAAGCCAAGGCATATGATTTCTTTCAGGGTTTACTTTTAGCTAATGAACCGGGTATTAAGTCTCACCATCATATGAAATTCAAGAAAAATCATCAAATTGATTCTCTCAAAATATACTCTATCTAATAGTAGGCTTGCATCTATCATCACTCTCTCTCAAAAGGAGGTTTGTAATCTTCAAAATATTTCATTTTTCCATATTTTGAGGGAGAATAATTATCAAGTTTACTCACTCACCAATGAGGCCACCTCGCTATAAATGGGGTCTTAAGGACATGTAATTTTGAACTATCAATATGTACCATAACCTTTATAATTCATGCATATGAAAACATGTGCCATTGTTCTCATCCAACATATGTCATACCTCCTCAATCATCTAACATCAAGAAAGGCACATAATTTCAACAGGACCGACCCACCTACCTCTCACATGCTTTAATTGATTATAGGCTTGTCATTTAAACTACCCAAATATATTTACCAAAGCCAAGGTCGGATAGTGGATTCCTGATGCAGGAGCATCGCCAATGTCAAGCGAGTGTGGGGAAAGCACCAACACATTTTGGCACATGATGAATTGTTTGAAATATTTTGAAGTTTGATACGCCAAACATAAATGAAGAAGTAAAGGAAGGGTGTACTTCTTGATTGTAATCAGACCTTGAGCGTCTCGCTCTCATTTGAAGAACTAAGAAGCATTTATGCTAGTAAATGTAAGTAAGTAGCTTTGAATTCTTAGATTAGACAGTTTAGAGCGAGGAGGGAAATAGGATATAGACACCCTCATTGTATAGTTGTAAGATTATTATGAGAAGAGAGCATAGGAGAGTAGAAGCAGAAAACTGTGTAGAAGAACCCATGTACAGAAGTTCTGAGATTAATATATGAAGTTGATTCAGACTCATGGCGTTCAAATACTTTTTGTGTATGCATGATTGGATGTTATGCTCACACTTGTTTACTCTCTGTTATGCATTTGCTTTGATGCGTGAATGTATGATTTCATGTTAAATGTATGAAATCTGAAGAGAGGGAGAGTAAAGAATGAGTTTCAATTGTTTCTCTGTCTGAGCAAGAATTTTCCTGCAAGCAGTGCAGTGAAATTTTCTGCAAGGTGTGCATTGACAGAAGTCAGAGTTCGTCTCTGCAAGCTCAGGAGGGATAGTATTGTTCTCATTCTCGCAGGAGTGCAAGTTAATCACAAAAGCCATGCAAGGAGTCCGCAGGCCGAGTGAAGTCTCAATGTTTGCGACCTGAGCGAAATTGTTAAAAGACTGCTATCGCAGGGAGTGTGCAGATTCAAGAGTTTCAAATACTTGGAAGTATTTGAAGAATTGCCGCAAGGAGTCCGCACTAAAATTTTCCCCAAAGGAATTGAGGATTTTCAATCAAGATTAGGAGGGATAGGATCTTCAAAGCTGTTGAAAAAAATCTCAAGAGGGCTAGTGCCTTGAAGTGTCGGACAGAGGCGTAGCGACATTGTTTACTGGTGGATAAGTTTCACGAAGGAAAACTTTGTTCATTTCATAGGAATCGTCAAGGAGGAATTGAACAGTCAAAATTCTCCGTGGAGAATTCACAAGGTTTCGAGAACCATCAGATCTTGTAGAGGAGCGAGAAGGTTACGGTAAGCATTTTTTGAAGTGAAATCTTGGGAGAATCAGACCGTAGGATCTGAACCAACAAGGGTCATTGGATCACCCATGTAAATCTCATTTCAGGGTTTCGTGAGTTGAAGGGTCGAAACCTTTATATCAAGACTCGCGAGGTCGCATGGTGCGAAGTTTCGAAATAGCAAGAAAATCTAAGTCGTCCGATTTGAAGGACACGTGTCGTGAGATCACCCTTATCGGGGATTCGGACATCGGAGGTCAGAAAGGAAATTCATTCAACTTCGCGAGTGGAGAAGCTACGAAGAGGATCAAGACTGTCCATTTGAGAGTGGACAGGTGGCATGCTCATCAACACAAAGGTCAGACCTTCATTGACCATTTTGGCGTTTCGTGAGTCGAATATCTAAGAGCACAGCATCCAGATTTGCGAAGTCCGAGAACTCCAAAAAGGCGAGAAGTTTCATCGTGGGACCCGTATAGACGACGTGTCAAAATTTCACCATTTTGTCATATCGGAGGATAAGGGGTCGAGACTTTTTTCCAGAAAGTCCCGAAGTCGCAAAACTGCAAGAGAATCACAACTATCTGTTAGGAGGAGGACAGGTGGCATAGATCGAAGGAACTCGCAAACTTGGAGGTTCGCCAGGCGAGAGCCAAAAACTTGCGTGCTCCAAGTCATGAAGTCGCGAAATCGTGAGGAGCGAGGATAGCCATTGGATCGAGGTCACATGAGGACTGTTAGATTAGGAACCCCATCGAATTTCACGCATTCGGGGTTTCAGAAGTTGAAAGGAGTTGTGTTCGATTGCAGAAGTCACGAAGTGCCGAAATCCAGGCATGAGGGACACGTGGCGGAACCACGAAGTGGGCCCAGGAGGTAGACCAGCAGGCACACGTCACCTATTGGGAAGAGTCAACACCCCGTTGACCTCTCACGTCTCAAGGATTCGTGAGATAAGAACACAAGTGTTCGACATTGGAACTCACGAAGTCGCGAGTAGCGAGAACGTGAGGAGAAAAGTCAACATCGCTTCTCAGGGTTTCAGAAAGGGAAGGTGCTAGGGTTGGACACCCGAACCCACAAAGAGACAAATAGCGAAAGGTGCTAGGGCTTAGCCTAGCCAATGGTCGCACAAAGAAGGAGATGACAGGGGAAGAGCTATACCCATTTTGCGATCTCGGGTATCGCAAGATTGGAGTGGAAGAGTCGGGAGTCATGACTCGCGAACTCGTGAGATTACGAGCTGTGAAAAAGACCTGTGGATCGATAGTTTGCAGATTTCAGTGGGAATCGAGAGAGCCGATTCGACTCAAGGGCATATAGAACGATCCTATGAGTGGATCTCGACTCGAGGGCCGATAGGTCTGTGTTAATTACCATAATGGAGAAGTGATAAATGCAATCAGGAGCAAGGTTAATTCACTGAAAAACCATATGACTTCATAAAATTGGGCATTATTGGTATCTTAATAGTGTTTTGTGGTATATGGAGCAATGGGGTTTGTGTTTCTTTGATACAGGGACACCTTGGGAGGAATTTTGGGATCTTTATCCTTGGTTGTTTTCTCTGTTCCTTTCTATGTGTTTCCTTCATGGACTACATGGAAGCTCAAGAAATTTGAAGAGTTCTTTGAATGCATGAAGAATATATACAATCTAATAGAGCTTCCCTCTTCTTGGTTACCTCAAAGGTTCATGAAAATGATCTCCAATGCACCTCTAAAATCAACATAATTATGAGTACTCTTATTTAGGAAAAACAACAAAGAGCCATTGTATAGCCTAGATGTAATGTGATAAAAAATATGGCTATTAATATAAACAAAGGATCTCAATAAACTACTTATAGTCACAAGATCTCAATAAAATCTACTCAAGCGGAATTTTAGGAGGAAGGAATAAGTAATGTGACGAGAAATATGGCTATTAATATAGACAAAGGATCTCAATAAACTACTTATAGTCACAAGATCTTAATAAATTCTACTCAAGGCGAATTCTAGGAGGAAGGAATAGTTCAGCAACTGATAGAGGATGTGGATCTCAGAAATCAGGACTCTCTTCCTTCCAGTGTTGGATTGGAAGAAACCAACAATCACCATGTCTTTCACTAAGTTTTCATATTTTCTAAAGAACTTAGAATATTATGTTATTTTTTTAGAATATAGAGTTGTAAGAAATTCTAGGATGTTTTGATTATACACATTTGCAAGATCTATTTTTGAGATATAAGGAGTTTCCTATTTTTCTTGGAAACTCTGCTAAAGAGTAATATTTACTTTTTCTATTTAGCTTAACTACAAATTTTATAATATAGATTTTCCTAATTCCAATTAAAAAAAAAACTTATGGACCTTATATTCAATAATATGAGTTCATTTTCTTCAGGCATGGGAAGTGGAAAAACAATTGTCTCAAGGGATGTAGCCAAAGAAAAACATGTTGTCTCTCTAACCCTTCTAAAATTATGATTTAGGTTTCTAAGTGTGTAATTTCAATTACCAAGTTTTATGTGTTTACATCTTTAGTGGTTAATTAGGTTTATGTTTGGAAATTTGTGTAGTCAGCGGTGGCCTCTAGTTTGGATTATGTGGCCTCACCACCTCAACGAAATTTTCTTTAGTGGAACATTTATAACAAAAAGAATCAATGCTTATCTAAATCATAAAATTTAGCAATTATAAAAAAATATGGTTGGCACAAAATCCTACATGTAATTTGAAGGAAAGGGAGACAAAATGCCACTATGTTGTCAAGAAGACTTACATGAAGAGATGAAAAAGTTTCACATCATCATTATAATGAGATATGATATATGATATTCTAAAAAACACTCCTGCTAGTGGTAACAAATGCACCTCGTAGTAGAACAAAACACAACAATCGAGAGAAATGAGAGAAATCAAACCCCTTTTGGTTTTTTACTACATAGAGAAGGTGTGAGCATTTTAGTAGCACATATGTGTTTCTTTTAGTCAATTAGATGGGTCTTGCATGGAATGTGTTTCTTTTAGTCAATTAGGTGGACCTTGCATGGAAGGTTTGGAGGGTGTCAAGGTTTTTTCAATTAAAAACAATTATTTTTTAAATAGTATGTACACATCTCATAAAAATGTAACATTGGCACCTTTCTGGAAATCTTCATTGCCTCTTTGGAGGGAGGCCATCAACTTCTTGTGAACACCCACACATGTAGTTTTGGAAAATCTCTCTATACTTATATACTTAGATCTCTTGCTTGTTCTCTTGTGTGTAAGTCATTTCAATTGTTGGTGTTTTCTCATATTATAACTTGTGATTATGTTTTGTGATAACGAAGATTTTATAAAATTGGGAATGCTTGAAAATTTTCATGAACACAACAAGAATATTGAAGTACATGTTTACTATTTAAAACAACTGCAAGAATGAGTCTATATTCACTTAAAGTATTGCAAGGTATCTGAAAAATTAACTAGCATAGTTACAAAACCTTTTGAGAATGTTAAGTTTGAAACGTTTAGGCCAATGTTTGGTATGGAAAAATTGAATTTTCATTAAGGGAAAGTGATTGATAAATTTAATAAAAGATATAAGTGCATAGAAGTAAGTCAAACACATGTAAACTTGTAATTAGGCACATCCACAGAATCTTGTGTGCACAACCATAAGCCAATCAAGCATAAATATTTAAAGTGTAGGCATCAATTGGTGCACTATTGAAGTATATATGCTGACATGAGATGACATTGGGGCCGATCATGTTATGATGGGATGGATCAAACTGATGGAGAAATTATGTCACTAACTTTGAGTTTTATTGTTTAGCAAAGTCGATCATTGGATTTCAAGGAGCCAACATAAATGTCCTCAATCTTAGCAACAAAGGAGCAATGAATGGTTACAGAGGATTATCAATGATCGCCTAATCAAATATGAATTCTAAAGTAACTACCTAGATATTGAGGATGATGATGATGATGATGATTGACATCCAGTGAAACTAATTGGCCTATCAGACCTTAAGAAGGTAAGATATTACTTTGAGTTCTTTAAAATTTTATTTATATGCTCAAAAAACATTGATATAAGCATTCCAAGATCACCATAGTTTTGATGACTTAGGAGATTAAACATGGACCTTCATTTTTACTATTGTCAAATACATTAGTGAATGTGTGAGATTTATAAAACTTTTTGTAGTATCGATATGTCAGAGGAGGATTGAATCTTGTGAAACATAGGCTATGCATAAAAATAATTATGAGCTAATGAACTATGATATTTTTGTGGGAGGAAGTTTAACATTAGGTAACTTAATTTTTGTGGAAAGAAGTTTAACATTAAGTAACTCAACTTGTGAAATTTTACATAAACATGGTTAATTTATTTTTTTTCCTTTACCTTGAATTACATGTGTTCTTTCTTTATTGTTTTATCTTATAAGCCCATACAAAATGATCGTTGGTATTTCAAAACCTATAACAACAAGCTGCACAATACAATATTAACATTTATATGGAACTATCTTTTCAGGATTGATGTGTGTTAATGTGATACTTTCTATGAAAAAAAAGGCATGTTATGTCACATTATCTTATACATTCATAACAATTTGTTGAAATTATTAGAAGGTTAGTCAAGATTTAGTAGTTGGACTACTATTAAAGATGATAAAATTTGGATAAGTTTATCTAAGCACAAATAACACAATTATGTTTGAAGTGAAGAAATTTCATACATTGACACTTTCTGACATGTTCTCATGCCTCAAATGTATGCATTACTCAACAAATATTTAACAATCAATCAGCCATTGAAATGTTTCAAATATCCTTCCAGAACATTATCACATGAAAGTGAGAGTATTACTTCCCCTTGCTATTAAGTGGGTACAAAGAACAATTCTTAAGACAAAGCAAATATATTATATCACAACTCTATGCCCAAGTATAAGTATAATTTAAATTTTAAAATGAAATATTAATATAGTGAAGTATAAGGGGATTCCTTTTTTACAAGTTGATATGTGTTCTTCCATATTAAATATAAATTTAGTTAAAAGGAATTTTACCATAATTAATGTCTACCATAAATAAAATATTTCAATATTCATTTTAAAAGTAAAATAATTCTATATCAATTCTATTTATAGAGAGCTAATGAAAGAGGGAAAGTAATTCAAAGTAAAAAAAATCTTATTCCTTTGATTGATGCTTTCTACTTCCTAGAAATGTGCAATTCCTTCACTACTTAATATGGAGTTGACATGTGATACTTAAAAATTACTAATAAGAAAAAAATAATTTCAATCTGGGCCATAAACCGAATTTATATCAACTTTATTGAAATTGAACGGGCCTTTCCACAACCCATTATGAGGGAGATGTGTAATTCATTTTGTTCTCATAAATAAAATATTTCAATACTTATCTTAAGTAAAATAATTCTATATCAACTCTATATAAAGAGGAAAAGATACAGTAATTAAAAGCAAAAAACTATGATTTCGTTAATAAGAGCTTTCTACATCCTAGAATGAGTGAGATGATAATTCATTCAATGCTCAATATCATGAAAGAAAGAGATAGAGTAATTGAGAGTAAAAAAATTATGATTTAGATAATAGGTGCTTTCTACTTCCTAGAATTAGGGAGTTGCATAATTCATTCAATTCTTAATATTATGGAGTTTACATGTGGCATTTTAAAAAATATTAATAAGAAAAAAATATTTTCAATGTGAGCCATAAATAAAATATGTTTATATTCACTTCTCATTCTCTTTCTATATATAACAATGGAAAGTTCATACATGACATTTAACATCTAGTAAAATAATTGTGTATCTACATTCACATTTAAGTAAAGTAATTTTATATCAACTTTATATAGAGAGAGAAATCAAAAATAAAAAAAATCTCATTCCACCGATGTGTTTTCTACTTCTCC
>JASDQU010307876.1:77390-111250 GCA_032191745.1 Picea mariana
TATTCACCTATGGATCACATTTTTTACAAATGTATGTACATGTGTATATGTGTGCTTCTTTTTATGTGTGTGCAACATGCCAATCTAATACTTGATTAGCTAGAGTATCTGTCATTTGATTAAATCTCCTAGGAACATGGATATACGTAATGTAATCAAAGTAACATTCTAAGAGACGTACCCTAAGGAAACGTTGGTGCAAATTAGGATCATAAATGGGGTAAACTCCATTTAATTGGGACATAACCAACTGAGCATATAAGTAGACCTAGAGGTGAGAAATGCCATGCGACAAAGCATCACAAAGAAACTCTATCATTGCGTTGTACTCGGTGACATTGTTTATGGCGTCACCTAGACAAATACCTCCAAAATATAGCAACTGGCCTCTAGGTGTGAAAATCACCCAAGCTGTGGAAGCAAGCCTCCAAGTGTGTCGGCTAGCATCATCCATGAACCCAAAGAACACCTCCTATTCACTTGACATCTTCCATAGTGAAAAATAAGACATAAATAACTACGCGTCCATAAAAAAAGAAGACAAAAAACTGTATAAGAACTATACATATGTGCAAGAAGTCACCTAGGTGACCAACCTAAGAGTAATACTTATTGAGGTAGAGCCCATTTCTAGTCTTTGCCAAGGCATTTCCTTCACAGTCAACCAGACGGTAAGAGCCATTATTTAAGACCTCTTTCATGATGAATAGTCTGAACCATATGGGTTTGACCTTGCCTTCCCCCAGGGGATCCTTGTCTTTATCATAGACTAGGACAAGATCACCTTCAGAGAAAATCTGAGGAGGGACTGACCGATTGTACTGACACTTGACTTGTGGCTTATGAGCCTCATCAGTCGAGGTTTCATCACGACGTTGGTCAATGAGTTGCTCGATGTATAATAGGTGTTCCTCAAGCAGTGAAGTGTTTAGCAGTAATTCCACTTCCAACTTTAAACACAGGATCTGGCACTCAATAGGCAAGACTGATTCCAGCTCGTATATGAGTTTAAAAGGTGAAAAAATGGTGGTAGTATTTACATACATTCGGTAGGCACATACCATCGATTACAACATCAAATGCCAATTTGACTTGGAAGAATTGATCATTTGCTGAAGAATAGTCCTGAGAGACTTATTCACAGCTTCAACCTAACCATTTGCTTCTGGGTAGTAGGGTGATGAATGTTCTTGCCTCAACCCAAGCTTTGATGTTAACTCGGTCATCATTTTATTTTGGAAGTGACTTCCGTGGTCAGTAACAATCTCCTTCGGGATGTTGAACCTTTCTACTATCTGGTTAAAAATGAAAAGATTCGTTGTTTCTCCATCATTGTTAAACTTTGGCATAGGCTCGACCCACTTTGTGAAGTATTATACTGCTACGATGATGTAATGATGCCCCCTGGCTGAATCCAGGTGACATGTAGTAAATGCAATCCTCCACTTGGTGAAAGGACCAACAACAATGATAGGAAACATGGGAGCAGGATGTGCCCACATCTTCCAAGAGAATATCTGACACGAGTGGCACTTCTTGGCTCAACGCAATCCTTGATTAACATAGGCCAAAAGTAACTGGAACGTAGAATCTTTTGGTTTGATTCCAACCTAGGAAAATGAACACCACATGCTCCAGTGTGGCAGTCATTCATAATGAGCTCTTCTTCCTCGTGTATAAGGCACTGACGAAGAATGCAATCTACACCTTGATGATACAAAGTGTCATCGAGTATGAGATAGTTTCGTGCCTGATGGAAAATTCGTCAACGCTCATCATGGGAAGTAGAAGTAGGGAACTTCAAAGTCTGGAGATAGACTAGTATATATCCATACCAGGGGTCCAAAGATGCGATTAGAAAAATATCTCCTTTATTAAGCGATTCTTCGGGTGTGAAATCACTATATTCGATCGGAAATTACGAAATAAGTTTTGCAAAGACCAACGACTTTTTGGATTTCATGGAAACAAAATACAAGTCAAATTCTTGGAGGATTACAATCCATCTACTAATCTTTCCACCAATGACCCGTCGTGTCAACAAACATTGATAAGGGTTCAAAATGGTAATGACAGTGGTCCTGTGAAGCAGAATATAATGATGGAACCATTGGACAGCATGCACTACTGCAAAAGCAAGCTTCTCAACATGGGAATAGTTGAGTTTCATCCCAACCAGGTCTCGACTCCGGTAATAAATAACATGCTCCTCGAGAAGATCATCCTCTTGAACCAAGACCATGTCGATGGTCAACTCTGTAGCAGCGAAGTAAAAGAAGAAATGTTATAATCAGGAGGCCATATTAGAGGGGCAAACGTAAGGGTGCATTTCAACGCTTCAAAAGAGCATTGAGTGGCTTCATCCCAACAAAATGGGACTCCCTTTTTCAACAAACGCATAAACCATTTAGTGATCTCAACGTAGTTCGCGACAAAACGCCGAAGAAAGTTTTCTTTCCCCTGTCAGCTCTAAAGCTGGGGTATTGTGCATGGGGGAGGAAATTGAGAGGATCAACCATGATCCCTATTGTCGAAACAATGAAACCCAAGAGACAACCCAAATTCACAAAGAAACTACACTTGTTAGGATTCAAGAAAATCCAATAGTAGTGACATCGTTCGAAGATTAGTTGAAGGTGTGTGGGATGATCAAATATCTTGCGAGAGCATGATGCTAGATCATCAAGATATGCCTCAACTATATGTATAAGGTCGTGGAAAGAAAACGACATGACCCACTGAAAAGTGGCTCCAACATTCTTCAGGATGAAAGGCATCTTACGATATGCAATGTGACCCAAGGACAAATAAAAGTTGTTTTATGATGGTCTTTGGGTTTGATTTGAATCTGGTTATATCCCAAAAAACCATCCATGAATGAAAAGAACTCACAGCCTGTGCATTCATCGACAATCTGATCAATGAATGGGGTGGGAAAATTATCTTTCAGAAAATCCTTTTTCAAGTCACGGAAGTCCATGCACACACGAATAGTACCCTATTTCTTTTTAACTGGAACGGGGTTTGACACCCATTCTGTCAACTGTATGGGGTAGATAAAATTGGCTTTAAGCAGTTTCTCTACTTCAACCTTAATTGTTGCCTCTTTCCAAGGTTTCACTGAACAAAGATTATGTCAGACTGTCTTGGCGTAAGGATAAGTCGTTATTTCATGTTTGATGATTCTTGGGTCTATGTCTGGAATTTCATCGTAAGAATGAGGTTCATTGACCACTTCAACTTCAACACACATGGTCTTTCCTCCTAACTACGTGGGGAAAGAAGGAATAATTCCATGTGGTCTGAACGAATGACCATCAAATGTCATAAGCAATGTAGGTGATGGAGACAAAAAGAGTTGGCCAATGTCCTTCCAAAACGCCAATGAGACCACGTAAGTTGAGGTGGCCTTTTCAACCATCTTCCGAAATATATTTTGAGTAGAATATTTCATGGTGTAAGCCACTATTATTTGAAATGAAATCTAGTAAGAAATATGAAGTTTCAAGTCGGTTGGATCGAGAATGACTACTCTCGGGTTACAAGTCTGTGTATATCCCAAGGAGGATAACATAGATTTTCTCTGTGAAGGGAAGCTCTAGAGGACTTCCAAAGCGGACATTTCACAAGGGGCTTGTGCCAAATCTTCCACGACGAAGTAGTTATGGGAAGCCCTCGCATTCGTATGATGAGAAGATTTCTTGAACGCACGTTTGGGAATGTGTGTCAGTGTTTCTCCCATCGTCTTCTCAATCTGCAGAGGAACCGGTGGGTTTGTGGATTCTTTTCCCCTTTCTCCAGATTCCGACATTGCATAATCTCAGGCCCTAGTCACTATATAAGAGTCACCTTTCAACATGTATACATTCACGGTCAGGTTATTACTAGTAAACACGGGAGATCCCTCACTGTCCCCCCTCTACGCTTGAGGATGGTGAAGCTTGATCGATGTTTTTCCCATGTGGTAATGGGTTCATCAGCACAATAGTTTGTTGTTGCGTCAATAGATTTTGAGCCTCTACAGGTCGAGGGAATAAGTGACTCGGGTGGTCCTCCATGCAAAGGTTACACAGATACTTCGATTTTCTCTTCTCTGTTTTTTCCCCGCCAACATTTTTATTATCCTTTTTGTCCCCTTTACCCTTATTTTTCTATTGTTTCTTCTTTCCTTGAGGCTACTGATTGGCCTTTGGGTTCGTTGACTGCACACTATGTACGCCTGACGTTTGGGTAGGAGGAACAATCGAACCAGAGTTCTGGCTTACCATAGTTTGTTATATCGATAATTGTTGCAATTGATTTGACAATAGATCAATGGAATTTCCTTGTGATGAGCCCACAATACCATAGGCATGGGGTTTATACTTTTGTTTGGCCTTGTCGAGGATGGACCTTGGTGCATCTAGAAAAATATCATAGAGCATTTCGGACTGAGGGTAAATCAGTTCGAGATGTTGTTCTCTCATTATTGCGTCCTCCTCTAAAAACACTCCAGAAGTTGCTACATCTTTGGATACAATCGACACCAAAGGCTTCAGGAACCACTCCAACAAGAAATCTCGTGGGACCTATACCTTAATCATTCTCTTCCAACGCTGCCATTCTCGTATGTGGTCGAAGATATGGTTGGCCTTAGTCTGCTCAAAGTTGGCCAACAATTCAGTGCCAACATCGTATCTCACGGGTAACTGGAAATGGTTTAGGAAGACCATTTCCAATTCATTAAAGTAAGAATACCTCGAGCATTCGAGCTTAATATACCATTTCGCGGCATGCCTGATAAGAGTGCGTTGAAAAAGGTGCAACTGGATGGATTCGTCTCGTAGTGAGTTTGACGAGCACCATAAGTGGAAGGTTGTCACGTGATCACCTAGGTCTTTTCCAGGATCCAAAATAAATTTTACGACACTAGACTTTAACACTCCCTAACTCTGACTCCAATGTTTGTTTAAATGACCTTGGAAAATTTCCTCTCCAACCTAATTCAAGGCCGTAACCCTAAACTAGTTGGTTGACCCTAAAAACATAAAAGGTCTAATTAATTTTAGATTTAACGTTCCTTTTAATGGCTTGATTTACTCAAGGGATATGGTGGTGAAACTAGTGATTTTATAAGAGACAAAGAAGAGGAGAAAAATATGAAACTTAAAAGAAAAATTCCTTCTAATCAAAAGAAAAGTTTTACAACTAAATCTTTATAACCAACTTTTATTTAACTAACATTTTCAAGATCTTTGAAAAGAAGACCTAAAACAAATTTTCATTTGAATAAAAGCTACCTATGTTTCAAGAAATCAATAAAGAACTTAAAAAAAGATTCGGTTTCCTTTCTAGTAAATAACCAACTCTAACTACTTTACCAAACTGAAAATATTTTTTATTTTTTTTAATTGCTTCAAACAAAAAATATGAAATAAATATTTTTTCTAATTTTTCAACGAAAGTGAAAAGGGGTAAAAAGAACACTAAAACAAGACTGAAAGAGATCTTTGGCCCACTGCGGATCAGAGGGAATCACTAAAGAAACCTAAAAGGAAAATCTATAATTCAAAAGACTTGCTTAAAACCCTTTTAGAAGTAAACACAAGAAAATCAATAAGACAAGTAAACTGAACATGAAACCAGGCTATGGCTGTAAGACAGAGACTCTGGACTGATCCAAGAAACCCTGAGAAGTGTGAACTTCAATCAGGAAAGAGGCCAACTCATTCTTTTTTCAAAAATTATCTTGGAACAAAGACGCGGGTTGTTGCATCAACAACCTGCATATGTACATGGGATGTTTACTAATTAGAGCGTGTATGTATGCGGGTTGACTCAAGACAGGGTGCGTGCACCTCTGTATCCTTCCAAAAAAGAAAAGAATGGATAGACTCATAGGGCAGGGACAACCTGTGACATCCCCGGCCCTCCAAAGGGCAGGCAATGCTACCAACACTTATGAATTTATCCCTTTAAAGCTCTGATACCATACTGTAACATCCTCCAGGCTGTCAACCCACATTAGTAGTAGTGATACTATGTAATAACACTTATATAACCTGCATTTAAATAATTTCAATACATTAACACAGAGTAAGCACATAATTAATTATAGCATACAGAATCCATGGAATTAACAATAATTCATATGTACAACAACATACATGATAACATATAAGCATCACAAGCATGAAAAACATAATATTAAGCATAAATGGTACTTATCTTTGAAACTAGATGGAATTCAACTACTATGTTCAGACCTTCCACGAACCTCCCAGCCTTATATTGTGCTGCTCATCACTCTCAACAGTAGGTCACCCTTGAGATGGTACTAAGCTCCATCGGGCAAGGAATCCTAGGCTAGGCAAGTTCAATGGGAAGACACCCAGTTATAGAGGAAGGATTTTCTCCCAGGGGCCACTTATACCCATTGCTCATAGACTCTCATTCCCCACATGCCTGTCCCACCCTAGGAGTATACACCTTCACTATCTCCAAGATAGTCCTTCGGCTGCTAACCTCCCTTGCCTTGGGCTTCAACAACAGAATGAACTGGAAGTCTCAGAGTTTTGTGGAAGCTACATGACCCCTTCCAAGAGTTCTTACTTCCTCAGCACACTCTCTCACATAGAGAGAGTTTCTCATAGGTCTGGTGACATGTTCTTTCAACCGCAGCCACCGCCCTCACCAGTAGTTCGGCCAGAGTTGGGTGAGGGAAGTGGCTGCAGTTGAAAGAACATGTTGCCATACCTATGAGAAACTCTCTGTATGTGAGAGAGTGTGCTAAGGAAGTAAGAACTCTTGGAAGGGGTCCTGTAGCTTCTACAAAAATCTGAGACTTCCGGTTCAGTATGTTGTTGAAGCCCAAGACAAGGGAGGTTAGCAACCGAAGGACTGTCTTGGAGATAGTGAAGGTGTATACTCCTAGGGTGGGTTAGGCATGTGGGGAATGAGAGTTTATGAGAAATGGGCATAAGTGACTCCTGTGAGAAAATCCTTCCTCTATAACTGGGTGTCTTCCCTTTGACCTTTCCTAGCCTAGGATTCCTTGCCCGATGGAGCTTAGTCCCAGCTCAAGGGTGACCTACTACTGAGAGTAATGAGCAACACGGTCTAAGGATGGGAGGTTCGTGGAAGGTCTGAACATAGTAGTTGAATTCCATCTAGTTTCAAAGATAAGTACCATTTTTGCTTAATATTATGTTTTGCATGCCTGTGATGCTTATATGTTATCATGTATGTTGTTGTACATATGAATTATTGTTAATTTCATGGATTATGTATGCTAGAATTAATTATGTGCTTACTCTGTGTTAATGTATTTAAATTATTTAAATGCATGTTATATAAGTGTTATTACGCAGTAGCACTACTACTGATGTGGGTTGACAGCCCGGAGGATGTTACAATATGGTATCACAACTTTAAAGGGATAAAGTCATAAGTGTTGGTAGCATTTCCCGGCCTTTGGAGAGACGGTGATGTCACAGGTTGTCCCTTCCCTATGATTATATCCATTCTTTTCTTTTTTGGAAGGATACAGAGGTGCACGCACCCTATCTTGAGTCAACCTGCGTACATACACGCTCTGATTAGTAAACATCCCACGTACATATGCAGGTTGTTGATGACCCGCGTCTTTGTTCCAAGATAATTTTTGAAAAAAGAATGAGTTGGCCTCTTTCCTGATTGAAGTTCACACTTCTCAGGGTTTCTTGGATCAGTCCAAAGTCTCTGTCTTACAGCCATAGCCTGGTTTCATGTTCAGTTTACTTGTCTTCTTAATTTTCTTGTGTTTACTTCTAAAAGGGTTTTAAGCAAGTCTTTTGAATTATAGATCTTCCTTTTTGGTTTCTTTAGTGATTCCCTGTGATCCGCAGTGGGCCAAAGATCTCTTTCAGTCCTCTTTTATTGTTCTTTTTACCCCTTTTCACTTGCTTTGAAAAAATAGAAAAAATATTTATTTCATATTTTTTGTTTGAAGCAATTAAAAAAAAATAAAAAACATTTTCAGTTTGGTAAAGTAGTTAGAGTTGGTTATTTACTAGAAAGGAAACCAAGTATTTTTTTTAAGTTCTTTATGGATTTCTTGAAACATTAGTAGCTTTATTCAAACAGAAATTTGCTTTAGGTCTTCTTTTCAAAGATCTTGAAAATGTTAGTTAAAGAAAAGTTGGTTATAAAGAGTTAGTTGTAAAACTTTGCTTTTGATTAGAAGTAATTTTTCTTTTAAGTTTCATATTTTTCTCCTCTTCTTTGTCTCTTATAAAATCACTAGTTTCACCACCATATCCCTTGAGTAAATCAATCCATTAAAAGGAACGTTAAATCTAAAATTAATTATACTTTTTATGTTTGTAGGGTCAACCAACTAGTTTAGGGTTACGACCTTGAATTAGGTTGGAGAGGAAATTCTCCAAGGCCGTTTAAACTAACATTGGAGTCAGAGTTAGGGAGTGTTAAAGTCTAGTGTCGTAAAATTTATTTGGGATCCCCCTCTAATAGAGGGGATAAACATGAGGTTGCATGAGGAAAGACAACGGAGATAAACCCTCCAAAGCCAGACTATACCTAATGGGGAATGCATATTAAGGATCTGACGTGGGAATAATATTGATTGCATTTGCCTACGAAGGTTTGTGGACCTTGAATCCATTTGAGATCCTCTATTGTCTTCCGGACCACTTGCTTTTGATACCCTATATAGGTTTTAGAATTGTTATTCTGCTCATTGTGATTTGCCTGACTATCGACTGTACCTGCCTGGTGACTGACTACGAGATGACAACTTAGTTTCCCATATCCTAGGAGCTTACACATGTGACTGTAAGGGTATACCATGGTACCTAGGACAGACGTCGGGTAACACTTCACAGAGTATACTCGGAGGGTGCTTCCGTGCTCGAGTTGCACTTGCAACGGTTAGTTTCTCTAGTGTTGGTTGGCATAACTATTCTTCCTACTAGATAGTTGTTTTCTTGATTTGTTTTATAGGAATTTTTGTAGTGAGTACTTGGTTTTTAAACGCTATTTAATCCTTACTATGTAAATTGATCTTTTCACAAAGTGGAAGATCAAGAGCTCTGCTAGTTGCGAAGGCCTCAAGGCCTACCACTGGTTTCATTAGAGACACCTCCTCCATTGTTACGGAAAAGACTTGACCAACAAGGATCGTTCAAAGTGACTGGGCCGTAGGAAACTGTGCTTGATCTTGCTCCGTGAGGATATTATTATACTCTAGAGGAACCTACTATTTATGACCTTGAATAAGAATCTCTTGGGCCATCCAACCCTCCAATTACTGACTTTTCGGTGCCAATATTAGTACAAGTTGTGCCTCCTAAGGTGACACCTTCTGAGCGTCAGCTAGTCTTAAAAGCATCCATGGAAGAAAATGTTGCTACTTCATCCAGGAGTCCTCATACTCCTGTTTCGGCTACTACCACAGGGGTTATCTTGCCTCCTAACCCACCTTTGCCAGTCCAGACCATAGTGGTCTTGACTCCCTCTACCTCGGGAAGTGGTCTGATACCTTCATAGACAACGACCACTGCTCCATTTACGTAGAGTGTGACGGGCCCTCCATTCTCATAGAGGAATGATTTTCTCCCAGGAGCCACTTATGCCCATTGCTCATAGACTCTCATTCCCCACATGCTTGTCCCACCCTAGGAGTATACACCTTCACTATCTCCAAGACAGTCCTTCAGCTGCTAACCTCCCTTGCCTTGGGCTTCAACAATAGACTGAACCGGAAGTCTCAGAGTTTTGTAGAAGCTACATGACCCCTTTCAAGAGTTCTTACTTCCTCAGCACACTCTCTCACATAGAGAGAGTTTCTCATAGGTCTGGCGACATGTTCTTTCAACCGCGGCCACCGCCCTCACCTAGAGAGAGTGTTACACACCGATTAGACAGCTTGTTTCCTTCAACTCGAGTTCCAATGTAGTCGGGAAACTACGAGGATCGACACAAACATACACTGTACATAAATCCACCGATAGTCAAGCACTGTGCAGCCACAACAGTCCATGGGAAACACAGACACGGGCTTTCCCAAATTGGTGTCAGACAGACATTACAACATAACAAGGCTCAAAAAATATGAGACGCTTTGGTTTTCTCAACCACCGACACAAGACGACTTCCTAGTTCTGGTTTCGGGACTGTGTAATGGTGCACAGAGATCTCACGCACATGATTGAACTATCTAGGTAATGGATATGAAAACAAACACCAGACAAAGGTCGATCATGGACACCCATGAGTTCAAATGGAGGATGGAGAATGGAAGGTTGAACCCTGGACTCAGGTGATGGATGGAAGAATGCAGAACCCCCAACATGAATTATTCCTCTAGTTTTAAATGCATGCGCCCAGGTCGACACCTATCTCCCTGGGGCTGCATGCTTCCCATTTTGCACATATTTCCCTTTCTAGGAACTTAGGATAAAATATATACATTTTCACAGTACTTTGGAATAATAATAAATTATTATTCCCAAGGGATTAAGCCCCAAAGATTAGCCCCTCTTTTCAACCTTTCAGCCCCCTCTCCCTTACCCAATCTTTGTGGAAGCTTAATCCCCCCATCACTCATTCATTGTGGTCAGTCCACGTGTAGAGATGTTTATGTTTTATTAATAAAGTGCATAATTACATGTACAAAATCAGGCTCCTAGCCTTTAAAACTTAGGCTCTTTGGCCTAATAAACACATAATCCTATCAACTTATCAATATTCGGTTCACTAACCTACAAAACATGATTTATAATTCATAAACATGATTACAAGAGGGCTCGTCCTTTGGGATATTACAATCCCCTCCCCTTATTTTTGCACTGTCCTCAGTGCAACTTTCACACAACATCTGTGGGGTTTTCAAAATCTTAAAAAATATGTGGGTATTCTTCCCTCATAGCATCCTCATGCTCCCATGTCACATCCTCAGGACCGTACTAGGTCCACTAGACCTTTACAAGCCTTGTAGCTCGATTCCTGAGTTGTTTTCTTTTCCTTTCCAATATGCGCACAGGATGCATTTGTAGGACATCTTCTTGATCCACCTGAATCACATTCCAATCGATGACATGATTAGCATTAGGTATATATTTATTAATAAATGAAACATGAAACACATTATGTACATTCATGTATGCAGGTAATGCAAGCATATATGCAACTGGCCCAATCCTTCCTAGGATTTCAAATGACCCACAAAATCTAGCTACCAACTTGGCATAGTTTCCCAGCCTCAGGGAATGTATGTTAGCTTTCGCTTTAAGGAAAACATGGTCACCCGCTTTAAGCTCCCTGTGGGTTCTGTTTTTATCAGCATAACTTTTCTACCTATCCCCGGCAAGTTTCAAATTCTGCTTAATTTTTAGCATTTGCTCTTCCATTTTCTTGAGCAACTCTGGCCCAACTATTTCTCTATCAATTGGATTATCCTAGCTTACTGGAGTATTGCACTTTCTTCCATAAAGTGCTTCAAATGGGATCATTTTCAACGATTATTGATACCCATTGTTGTAGGCGAATTCTACAAAGTGCAGGTCGTCTTCCCATTTCTATGGTTTGTCCATCACATACATTCTCAATATGTCTTCTATCACTCAATTCATCCTCTCTATCTGTCCATCCAACTCAGGATGGTAGGCTAAACTGAAATTCAGATTCGTTCTAAATCCCTTGACTAACCCCTTCCATAAATTTAAGGTAAATTTCGGGTCTCTGTCAGACACAATTGTCTTGGGAATTTCGTGCAATCGTGCCACTTCCTTCATAAAAATATGAGCAACATTTGTTGCCTTCTGAGTAGTCTTTAGTGGAATAAAATGGGCATCTTTCATAAGCTTGTCCACCACCACCATGATTGAGTCATGTTGCTTGCCTATTTTAGGCAATCTCGTGATGAAATCCATTGTCACCACCTCTGACTTCCACTCAAGAATGGGTAAAGGATGCAACAACCTTGCTGGGTTCCTGTGCTGAGCTTTAACCTTCTCGCACTCCATACATCTGGCAATGTATTCAACAATCTATTTCTTCATACCTAGCCAGAAATAATGGCTCTTGACTGTTGCCACAGGTTTCTGATATCTAGGGTGCCCTGCATAAGGGACATTATGCATTTCATGCAAAATTATACATTTCAAGTCCTGGATATTAGGTACGTAAACTTTGTTCTTGTACATAATTATTCCGTCAACCCCTAATTTATAAATCTCCACTTTCTGTGGCATCCTACCTTGTTGTAGCTTTGCTACCAGCTCCCTATACTTCAAATCTACATTTGCATCTTCCAAAATTCCTCCCTTTATATCATTTCGGTACATGCTAATGGTTGTAGCATGTAATTTCTGCACCTTTCTGCTAAGTGCATCGGCCACCTTGTTTTCCTTCCCTTTGATATGCTTGATATCAAAGATGTATTCACATAGAAACTCCAACCACCTACTATGCCTAGCGTTTAGGGTGGGTTGGTCAAACAAGTATTTCAAAACGTTGTGGCATGTTCTCAATTCAAATCTCCTCCCCATCAGGTAATGTCTCCATTTCCTCAGAGTGTGAACGATGGATGCCAACTCGAAATCATGAGTTGCGTAGTTCCTTTCATGGTCTTTCAACTTTCTGGATTCATAACAAATTACGAATCAATTCTGACTGAGGGCTCCTCCCAGTCCTTATTTGCATGCATCGATGCATACCACAAAATCTTCATTTGGGTCTGCAATCCTCAGGATTGGAGCATTGGTTAACAGTTTCTTCAATTGTTGGAAGCTTCTCTCACAATCCTCTGTCCACATAAACTTCTTCTCCTTCCTTTGCAAAGATGTGATAGGGTGAGCTATTCTTGAGAATCCTGCAATAAACCTTATGTAATAAACAACTAGACCCATAAAGGATCTGACATCTTTCATGTTATTTGGTGCTGACCATTCTTTGATGGCCTCAAACTTCTCAGGATCCACAGCGATCCCTTCTTCTGAAATAATATGCCCCAAGTAGTGGATCTGTTCCTGATAAAATGAGCATTTGCTCAACTTTTCATATAGTTGGTGCTCTCTTAGCACTCGAAGCACCATCCTTAGGTGTTGTTCATGATCATCCTATGACATGGAATACACCAGAATGTCATCCAGGAAGACTATGACAAACTTGTCTAGATAGTCCCTAAATACACCATTCATCAAGAACATAAAAACAAGAGGTGCGTTCGACAATCCAAACAACACCACAGTGAATTCATAGTGGTTGTACCTTGTTCTAAAGGTGGTCTTGTTGATATCTTCATCCTTTATTCTCACCTGGTGATATCCTTATCTAATATCTATCTTCAAAAATATCCTGGCACCTTTCAACTAGAAAAGATCGTCGATCCTTGGAAAAGGATGCTTGTTCTTGATAGTTACTTTGTTTAATTGTCTAAAATCAATACACAACCTCAACGTTCCTTCCTTCTTCTTCATGAACATGACCAGGGAACCCCGAGGTGAAGCGCTTGGGTGTATGTACCCCTTCTTCAGAAGCTCTTCAAGCTGTAATTGCAACTCTTTCAGATCCAACGTACTCATTCTATAAGGAGATTTCAACACTGGAGCTTCTCTAGGCATCAAATTTATAGAGAAATCAATATCTCTCTTCGGAGGTAGTCTGGGTACCTCCTGAAATACATCTTCAAACTCTTTTAGTACCGCATGGTCTCCAATATTTGAGACCTCATCCTTGGATGATTCTTCCATATGAGTTGCAAACAACTGACAACCTTTCCTATAGAATTTCTTCAGCTATAATGATGAAATTTCTCTGACATCTACAACTCTGGGAATTCCTTGGACTGTTTCCTAATTCCCCTCCTCATCCAAGAAAGTAAATGACTTGATAGTCCAGGAGGGAATGGTGTTGGTCCAACTAGTCCATCCCAATTAAACAATCATAAGAGCCTAAAGGCAGAATGTTCAATTCCACTTTCGAGCTCAGTCCCTTCATGTCCACAGGACATGACTTAACCAACTCGTGACTTTCCTCTTGGTTCCTGTAGCCAGCTGCACTAGCCAATACTTTTCTTGTTTGCTTCTCAACAATTGCAAACTTTCCACCACTCTAGGATCTATATAACTATGGCTAGCCCATGAATCAATTAAAATAGTAAATGGTTAGTTGTTAATCATACCTTCCACTTCAATCATGTGTGATTGATATTCAACTTGCTTGTTGTCCAGGTTTGCGTAGATCCTTGGCATTCTACTGCCCATGTGCTCCACTGTTTCATCTTGCTAAACATTGTGGAAAAATCTCGCTTTATCATTTCTGTGGGGGAAATCTCTGTACCTATGGTTTCCTTTACAAACCCAACACTCAATAGGTGTCTGCCTTGGCAATTGTCCACACACTTCATCCTTTATGGGCTCTCTAAAAGATGGTTGTCCTTGAGGACTATTTCTGAAAAATGGAGGTTTGTTTCCCTTCTGCCTCTGTTCCTTCTTGAACTTCCTCTTGTCTTCCCAAGCCTTCTGGAAGGTAGGCTTTTCTCTCTATCGTTCATATAAACATTTCACTCTTCTTATTGTTTTTTCCATAGACTTAGGGTCATCACACCGAATCTTGTAACCAATAGAAGGTGGTAATCCACTTAGATACCTCTGAATATTGGCAGTCTCCTCCTTGATGAATGGAACATACTTAAACAGTTCTAAAAATATTCGCTCGTATTCATCAATGGTCATGTTGCCCAGTTTGAGTTCAAATAACTCTTTCATCTTTCTTTCCTAATATCTTTTAGTCAAATATTTCTTCTCGAAATACTTCTCAAATTCCTTCCAAGTTATATCTTTCTCTCTAATGTTTTTCACCTGCACCAGTTGATCCCACCACATGGATGCTTTTCCTTTTAGTTTATACATCGTAATTCTTCCTTCGGCATGAGAGGAACAATTCTAGAATTGGACGTACTTCCTCATGCCTAGCAACCATGTCTCGGCATCTTCTTCCTTCTGGTGTTCTCCATCAAACGTGGGAGGCTTAATCTTATTCATTTCTCCTTTCAGTTCATCCACTCTAGACCTATGATTTCTGGTAGGATATGGGATTGAACTACCATGGGTTTCTTTACTGGAATGCTTTGGGCAGCAACGACGATGACCACTAAGACTCCTCGATATTTGTTTCCTCTCAGGGGTCCTGTGACTCCCTGTTTTGCTTGTGTCACTCTCCTTTTCCAATTTATTTTCAATCCTATCCAGGCTCCGCAACAACTTCAAGTTGAATTCACTCTATTTATCATGATTTTTCTTAAGCCTTCTACTATCATCTTAGCGAGCCTGGGCATCCCTCTATAATATTTCAATGATTTTCCTCATATGCCATTCCTTATCCACCTCTTTTCCATGCCCATTGGAGTTCGATCCTTTAACTCCCAAGTTGACATCCATTCCTTTTCTTTCGTTCTCTGAACTAGAGACAATTCACACCTCTTCCATTTCTTTGCACTCAGTGACAACTCTGACCAGTTCTAGCCCTTGTCAACTTCTGCAGTCACAACGTGAAGACAACCAGAATTTGTCAGACCATCTTTCCTTAACAAATTCCACACATTCAAAACCAACCCGATTCTAAGAAAATGTTTTGAATTCATGAATCTTTTGAGCTCTGCTCAGCTCTGTAACTTTCGAATGATATCCCCCCTCTTTCTTAGTCCCCAGCCCATGTGATGATGGGCTGTGACCAAACACTAGACCAGTATCTCTTGATTTTTGGTTACCGAACTCACGACATCGGGTGGATCAACAGTCCACGTCTACACGACATCCAACAATTGGAACCCACAGGGGTCCTTCCTTCATCAAAGTTTTGGGACTTTGAGGTTTCAGGACATTGGACCTCGGGAGTTCCCACACTTGTTTCCTCCAAATATTTCGACATCCAAAATTCCGATTTACTTTATCCCTTTCAAGCCCACATAACACAATTGTTTCCAACAACCATGGTGGCACGTGGCACTCTTAGGAGGGTCCACATAACCTTTGATGATTTTATTAGGTCCTATCACATTCACTTTTATTTTCGGGAGTTTGTGCGTCAACACATCTCTCTTTTCCTGACAACCGAAATCGCGAAATTGTGATTTACTTTCCGCTTGATCCAACGATCAAGTTTTCTTCCTCCGATATATGGTGTAGATCGTTTTAGGACTTTGGAGTTTCGAGCATCGGGATTTCGTGCATCAGCACATCTTGCTTTTCTCGATATCCAAAATCATGAAATTGCGATTTACTTTCCACTTGATTCATCAGTCAAGCGCTTTCCTTGTGATCTACGATGTAGATATTTTCGGGACTTCGGAGTTTCAGGCATTGGGAGTTCGTGCCTCAGGACATCTCACTTTTCCCGATAGTCGAATCCCCTAAAGGTTTCCAAGATAACTCTCCTGCACCTTCTCTAGATCTGACAGTCATGAGGGATCTTCTTTCCTCCCGATCAGATCCAACGGCTCCAACACTTCATGTGTTTATCTATTTCTCTCTCTCTATCCAAATACTACACCGAATACAGTTTTGTAACATGGCCATGCAACCCCTTGGCACTCAGAAATAATCTAAGGTTCGAAATTAGTCCCCCTAGACAAAATTTCTACCTGAAATCTCATGTCCAATGGCCCCTTATCTGGCCCATCTAGGCTCAGTGTTGAAAACCTTGTCTCTGATACCAAAATGTAACATCCTTGGCCCTCCAAAGGACGGGAAATGCTACCAACACTTATGACTTTATCCCTTTAAATCTTTGATACCATACTATAACATCCTCTGGGCTGGAAACCCACGTCAGAAGTCATGCTACTGTGGAATAACACTTATATAAAATGCATTTAAATAAGTTCAATACATTAACACAGAGTAAGCACATAATTACTACTATCATACATAATCCATGGAATTAACAATAATTCATATGCACAACAACATACATGATAACATATAAGCATCACAGGCATGCAAAACATAATATTAAGCACAAAATGGTACTTATCTTTGAAACTAGATGTAATTCACCAACAGTGTGTAGACCTTCCATAAACCTCCCAGCCTTATATCACGCTGCTCATCACTCTCAAAAGTAAGTCACCCCCGAGCTCGGACCAAGATCCATTGGGCAAGGAATCCTAGGCTAGGCAAGGTCAACGGGAAGACACCTAGTTATAGAGGAAGGATTTTCTCCCAGGAGTCACTTATGCCCACCACTCACAGATTCTCATTCTCCACATGTCTGTCCCACCCCAGGAGTATACACCTTCACTGTCTCCAAAACAGTCCTTCAGCTGCTAACCTCCCTTGCCTTGGGCTTCAACAACAGATCGAACCAGAAGTATCAGAGTTTTGTAGCACCTACAGGACCCCTTCCAGGATTTCTTACCTCCTCAGCACACTCTCTCACCTAGAGAGAGTCGCTCACAGGTCTGGCGACCTATTATTTCAACCGCAACCACCTCCCTCACCTGGAGAGAGTGTTACACATCGGTCAGACAACCTGTTTCCTTCAACTCGGGTTCCAACTCAATTGGGAAACTACGAGGCTCAACATGAACATACACTGGCCAGCAAGACACCCGCAGTCAAGAATTGCACAACCACAACAACCGACGAGAAACACAGACACGGGCTTTCCCAAACTGGTGACAGATAGACGTTACAACATAACAAGGCTCAAAAAATATGAGACACTTCATTTTTCTCAACCAGCAACACAGGACAGATTCTTGGTTCTAGTTTCAGGACTATGTAAGGGTGGACAGAGATCTCACACACAGGCTTGAGCTGTCCAGGTAAGGGATCTGAAAACATACACCAGATAGAGGTCGATCATGGAAACCCATGAGTTCAGACGGAGGATGGAGAATGGAAGGTCAAACCCCAGACTCAGGTGATGGATG
The DNA here is from genome assembly GCA_032191745.1 of Picea mariana. Classification (NCBI taxonomy): domain Eukaryota; kingdom Viridiplantae; phylum Streptophyta; class Pinopsida; order Pinales; family Pinaceae; genus Picea; species Picea mariana. The sequence goes on from JASDQU010307876.1 coordinate 95,305, forward strand.
GAGGGATGCAGAACTCCCAACACGACCCCTTAAAAATATCATTCCCGAATTAGTTTTCTTTAAAAGAGAGGGTTCTCGAGTTAGCCATTTTTTGGATCGTGGGTTCTCGGGTTGGGGACCTGAAAATCGATCTTTTGTTGTTCTGTGTCCTACAAATAGCACCGACAGTTCCGTGATATACAAATTGACAATTAGACTTACGAACTATTTGAATTTTAAGGGGATCGTGTCAAAAACATTTAGCATTCGTGAATCCTTTTTCTTTACATAGGTTTTACATATGGTGGTGGAGAAAAGGACAAAAAATATAGTACCAATGTCTGTTACATAGGGAATTCAACAAAAGGACCAAATAAATAGAATTCCCGAATTAGTTTTCTTTAAAACAGGGGCTCCTCAACACAAGAAATTGAAATTTATGAAATTATAGGTTCGTGGAGACCATAAACTATACATAGAAAATACGTAATTTTTTTAAAGTAGATATTTACTTTTATACATACGAAATATGTACTTTTATAAATTATGGGGATGAGATTTTATAGAGCAAGGATGGAGCCCTCATTCCATACTTGCACGGAGGCCTGATTCCATTCTTAGGCAGTTTTTGGATCACGGGTTCTCGGGCTGGAAATTGGGCCTCTGTTGTTCCATGGCCTACAAAGAGCAACCAGAGTTACGTGATATAGAAATTGACAAGCACGCTTGTTGACTATTTTAATTTTAAGGGCCTTTGTGGCAAACAATATGAAGGACATGTGGTAAAGATGCAAGAAATGACACACTCTCTATACGTTTGAGTAGAAAGAAAGTAGTGAGCACAATTTTATGACATTTATATAAAAAAATAATAAAACATGTTACATATTCCTGGAAATTTAAAGAAACATATATATGTGTGTGTGTGTGTGTGTGTGTGTGTGTGTGTGTGTGTGAAAAATATGATATCTCAAATTTGAGTAAGTGATTTATGTCATACTTAATTTTGAAAATGACCAGGCAGGAGAAAATATGCATCAGAAAAAAGAGAATTGAGATAAAATAAACTAAATGACTTCACATTCAACATAGCTAAAGATAATAATTTAGGAACACGTAAAAGGAGAAAAAAAACTAACATTCCCGAATTAGAGGATCGACGAAACCCTCATTCCATACTTAGCTAGTTTTTGGATCATGGGTTATCGGACTGGGGACCTTAAAATTGGGTTTATGTTGTTCCATGTCCTACAAATAGCACCGAGAGTTCCATGCTATAAAAATTGACAATGGGACCTACAGACTATTTGAATTTTAAGGGGTCGTGTCCCAAAATTTTAGCATTCACAAACTAGTTTTCTTTACATAGGTTTTACATACGGTGGTGGACAAAAGAAAAAATAATATAGTGCCAATGTCTGTTACATAGGGAAGTGGAAAAAATGACCAAATCAATAGCATTCCCAAATTAGTTTTCTTTCAAACATGGGCTCATGGATACAAGAAATTGAAATGTATCAAATTATAGGTTTCTGGAGAGCTTAAATTATACATAGCAAATACACAATTTTTTAAAGTAGATATTTAGTTTTATACATATGAAATATGTACTTTTATAAAGTATGGGGATGAGATTTTATAGACCATGCACGAAGCCCTCATTCCATTCTTGCACGGAGCCCTGATTCCATACTTAGGCAGTTTTTGGATCGCGGGTTGTCGAGTTGGTGGGTTGAAAATTGGGAGTCTGTTGTTCCATGGCCTACAAAGAGCACCCATGGTTCCATGATATACAAATTGACAAGAAAACTTGTGGACTATTTTAATTTGAAGGGCCTTTTTGGCAAAAGTATGAAGGACAAGTGGTAAAGATGCAAAAAATGACATACTCTCTATACGTTTGAGTATAAAAAAAGTAGTGAACACAATTTTATGACATTTATGTAAAAAGTAATGAAACGTGTTACATATTCCTGGAAATATAAAGAAACACATATATGTGTGTGTGTGTGTGTGTGAAATATGATATCTCAAATTTGAGTGAGTGATTTATGTCATACTTTATTTTGAAAATGACCAGGTCGGAGAAAATATGCATAGGAAAAAAAGAGATTTGAGATAAAATAAACAAAATGACTTCACATTCAGCATAGCTGAAGATAAAAATCTAGGAACACATAAATATATAAGGAGACAAAAGAATAGTTTTATTTGGAATATATGAAAAAAATAATAGTTTGTTACATATCCCTGAAAATGTAAATGTGTTTATCATAGAGAATGGGATTGGGGCTCTCGTAGACCATAACAGAAATATGTACAAGAAATAGGATCGTGGAAAGAAGTCAGACACGGTAGAATGTAATACCTGAAAAGTAGAAATGGGAAGATCAGTTTTTGTCTATAGATTTCTACTCATAAAACTTGGAATAACTGGATTGATAAAGAAAGGAATATCACTATACACTTACAGGGATGGTACGTATAAGTAATTTTGGTGTTTTCTTGGTCATGCCTTTCCCTGTTGGTTTTTGTGAGCAGCCTGCTTGAATATCTGGATTGATAAACAAATGATTTATGCATTTCCCTGTTGGATTTCGTTGGTGAACCACTTCAAGTTATCTTCAATATAGCTTCTCAAGGGGGGCGATGTTGATGTCATTGTAGATTTTAATGCTGAAAACTTCATTTTCTAATTCGCTTAGATCAATTGAAAGTTTACACAGAGCTTTATGAATCTCTCCATTCTGTACCGAATAGTTGTCCACCTCTTCTTCATGATATTCAAGAATCTTGTAAAAAATTTCTAAAGACAAGGCCTTCAAATTATCAACGTGTTTATCGAAATCTTGCTTGGTTAACGCCAGTGAGTTGAGGATTAAGCTAGGGTCCCGGAAGCCATTTGTATTTCCTCCTAAGTCTATTTTGGTGAGATTTGTGAATAACGTTTCTTTATTTGATATTGCTTGCTCACATGATTGGACGATGAGATACAGGTTGTTCACTTTCTCTTTCCAGCATGCTTCTAATTGAGTGAGCCATTTATTGGACGGGAGATCATGTTGTCTTCTTCTCATCTCTGGCATGTTGTTGAAATGAAAGGCAAAAGGGATGAGCATGTGCACATAGAAAGTTTCTTCATTTTTTAAATCTGTCTGCATAAGTAGGAGCAAGTTATGTGCCCTATTCCCTAGGGAATCCATATTATGTGATGTTTCCCAAGCCTTAGTAATTAGTTGCATTATTTGTTGATATTTTTCTCCACATATCATCTATAGGATGCGAGGAAGCTGGAGGACCCTTTTAGATTTGTTGCAGGGGTGCACACAGTCGCAGGAATGGCTATTTCCAAAGAACTGCCAAGCAATGTCATCGGAAACAAAGCTTCCTCTAATTCCTTAAGCTGGTTCTTTAGTGTGGCATTTTTGGCTTCAATGAATCCAACAGAATCATGAAGAGCATCTCTGGCTTCCATGTGAAGTTGAGATATTTTGGATGCCTGCATATTAGCAAGGTCAAGTTCTGAACGATGTTTTCTTTTCTTATTTTTTACATCTATTTTTTCAATGATTAATTTTTTTGATTCGGTTTCAAAAACAACACTCTGGAATACGAATGATTCATCTTCGTAAAAAAATTCGGCATCAACCATGTCCATTGAGAAGGCATGTTGAATTGTGTCTCTAAGATGATCAAGATTGCAGAATATGCTTTCCATATCAGCGTCAAGATCCATGTTTTCACTATAAATTTCAGGTTGCTCCACGTCCACTACAATTCTTTTTCCCTTCTTCTGCACGGGAAGATCATGAGGAAGATGTTCACTGTATCTCTACAAAACTGTTGTAGAGCTACTTCCAGTAGTTTATGGAAATGTTGGTTTTCTCCAAACACTACTTGAAATGAAGAAATGGAGGGGACAATATAACCCCCCGAAAACATTTCTTCAATGCGTGCGAAGGGAAAATCTCCTCATTAATGACAATATCTATGCATGTTGTATGGTGACCTGTTAGAAGTAAAGATTATTTATTGCATAATTGGAAGTGAAAAGGTGGCAGTTATGGCTAAGAACATTTAAGGATTGGAGGTTTCATGAACGAACCAAGCTGGCGGCGTGCAAATGGCATTCCATGCTATTTAAAATTATGACTAGGAAGAGATTGGAGGTTTCGTGAAGGAAGCAAGAGGGTGCCGTGCGAATGACATTCCATGGCATTTGAAATTAAGAGTGGGAAGGGATAATAAAATCCTTCGCAAAAATTGCATTGATGGAAGAACTTCTTGAGCCTTGCACGCATCAATGACAGCTTAGACGGTGCCTACACGATGACCTGTTAGCATTAAAGATTTAGAAAGAAGACACACACACACACACATATATATATACACACACTATTTCTTATTATGCACACGTGCGAAGGTAACGGGCATGGGGAAGAGAAAGAAAGGAAGGAATGGCCAAGTCTGAAAGTGCATGGTGAAACTGTTGAGTGTCCAATGGTGAAACTGCATGAGTCAGAATTGTTCAACTAAGAAAACCAAAGGGTTGGGTCTGACTCCCAGTGCATATTTCATAATCCATTTGTAACACCAACTCTGTGGTTACGAGATCAGTATGTGTAGAAATGAGAAAAAACTAAAAATGTACCTTCATAAAGTATGGACATGAGATTTTATAGAGCATATACAGATATGGCATTCCATACTTGGCCACTTTCGAGATCGTGGGTTCTTGGGCGGGCAGGTTCAAAAAAAGGCCTCTATTGTTCGGTGTTCTACAAATAACACACATAGTTCCATAATATACAAATAGACAAGGAGACTTTCGGGGTGGCTGACATTTTATAGACCATCCACAGTTTTTGGATCGCGGTTTCTCAGGTTGGTGGGGTCAAAAACGAGGCTCAATTGTTCAGTGCCTTACAAATAGCTTATGATAATAAATTTACAAGCATATTTGTGCGCTGGCCAGCTCAACATTGTACTCCAGGGTTGGCGGGATCCCAGAAAGGAGCAATACATACCAAATATGCACAAATCCCTTATTCCATACTTAGGCACTTATTTGGATCACGGGCTTGCAGACAGTAGATTGGGCCGATTTCTGCCATATAGAAATTGGGTTCTCGTGCTGGCAGGCTCAAAAATGCCTAAGCAAAGAAAAGGGATCCGTCTGAATCCCATTGCATATTTCATAATTCATGTGCAACACCAACTCTGTGGTTACCATATTAGTGTGTGTAGAAACGAGGCAAAACTAAATATGTACCTTTATAAAGTATGGACATGAGATTTTATAGACCATGTATCGATATTGCATTCCATACTTGCAGGTTCTCGGGCGGGAGGGGTGAAAAAATAGGCCTCTGTTGTTCTTTGTTCTACAAATAGCACATACAGTTCCGCGATATACAAATTGACAAGCAGACTTGCAGGGTGGCTGAGATTTTATAGACCATGTAGAGTTTTTGGATCATGGGTTCTCAGGCTGGTGGGGTTAAAAATGAGCCTCTATTGTTCAGTTCCTTACAGATAGCTTATGATAATAAATTGACAAGCGGATTTGCAGGCTGACCGTCTCAACATTTGTGAATTGACAAGTGGATTTGGGAGTTGGCCGACTGAACATTCTACTTCTACTGATTTCTGCGATATACAAATTGACAGAATCCAGGGCTAGCGGGCTCCCAGAAATGAGCACTACATACCAAATATGCACAGATCCTTTATTCCATACTTAGCCACTTATTTGGATCACGCACTTGTGGGTTGTACATTAAGCCTCTAATGTTCTGTGTCCTGCAAATAACACTCATACTTGGGTGATATACAAATTGACAAGTGGAATTGCGGGTGGGATGGCTCAACATTGCATTTCTATTGGATGGTGGACGTTCAGGGTAGCGGCCTCTAGGAGCAAAAAAAACAACAAAAAAAACATAGCTACAAACAAGTTTGACAAATACAGAGAAAGTAAACAAAAAACTGTTTACTATGGAACACGGGTAGAAAAAGAATGCACCTTTGAATGGATTCGTCTACATCTCTGGGTAGGAGTTCTTTGTGCCGTCTAGTTTTCTTGTCTGTTTCTATCAACAAAAGTACAAAACAAAAGGGATATGAACATAAGTTCAGATGTTAATAAAAACGCAACTACTATGTCCATATACAAAAAACAAATAGAATAAGATGAATAGAGTCACAAATAGTTTTTCGGAGGATGTACCTTTTTTTTTTTTGCACAATGTATATTTTATAATCTGAGTAGAACACCGTCTGTATGCTCACTAGAATGATATGTGTAGAAATCAGGGATATAGATATGCTTTGAAACATAAAAATATGAGTTTGAAATAAGTTTGATGTATATGTCATAATTCAAGTGCAATACCAATTGTATCGTGATCAGACTAATATGTGTCTAAGACAAACATATTGTATTGAGGAATGGGAACATTGAACTAGACATGGTCAATAAGTGTGTTTTACAGATGTCATTTGTTGTTCAAAAGAAAGTGGAGACTCTATTTGCAAATGTAGTTTTCTAATTCTTTTGTTCTGCCAGTATTTTGTAGCATGTCAATATTGAAGTCTCCTACAAGTACAATGGGTCCGTTCAGATGGAATTGGCCCAATGCATTGGAAATAACATGCACTATGTTTGAGAATGTTGCATGTGGAGCAACATATAGATTCAGTATTGCAACTTTTGTTTCATTGGAATTTTTTTTTGCAAGCACCAATTGAACATTCTTTTCTTTGATATGTATATGGTCCAAAATTGGTACATGTTTTTTCACCAGTATCATCACCCATGTGTAATGTAACTTGATATGAAATTGTAATTTGGGAATTGTTTGTTCTGCATGCATAATGCCATGTGTGTTTCCTRCAATCACARAATATMAGATTGCATTATATCATACTCATTCAGTATATCATCCATGTGTGCATTTAAGATGCATGTGTCAAGCGAGAGAATTGATACAAATGAATTTGTTTGTATGGATTGGTAATCATAATGCAGATTCCCTTTTACGGTGGTCCTGAGTCGTTCCATTTCAATATCAAATTTTTGTTTAACTTTGAAGTTATCTTTTGTGAGAGGATTTATTAAATACAAGGAGTCTATGCTTCTCACATGGGACAGTGTCGTGTATACATGTCCATGTATGTGAATTCCAGCAGACTGAAATGCAACATTATCAAGTGTTAGTCCTTGTGATCTCTGGACTGTACGTGCACATGCAAGTTTAATTAGAAACTGTTTTCGAATATTCAGTCGACCTGTCTTTGTTGATGTCAATACTGGCTTCAATATTCACAAAATACGTGTCCAATTGCTTCTAGTGTTTGAATTATATAGATAAGACAACTTGCTTTCTTATCTCTTGCCTATATGCAGTTCATGGGACTTAATCCAAAGGACATCCACTTTTTCTGTGTTCATATAGCCTTTCAGTATTCCATCTACAACATTCACCAAGCCATCTTGTGAATCATAGTTGCAAGCATATATTTCAACCAACATTTCTAATTTGAGGACAAGCTGCAAAGGTAAAGTGATTGAATGTTCATGACGTGGCACATTTCCATGGTTGTTTTCTTCCAGGTCAATCGAATTGATGATGATATCATCGCCATGCATGAGTGACAACATGTGGTTGTTATGCTTTGCAACATCCTTATTTCTGTAGAACAGGCAAGGGAACGTTGGGTCTGTTGGTGCAGGCCATAAGCACCTCGAATTGATATAGGTCAAGTCATCATATGTTTGGTTGTTTGTGCACATTCTATTCAAAATTGCAATGAATGTTTCATCTATCTGGCGCATTGTAGTATGCAACTCAAAGAATTTGATATTGTCTCTCTAGAAGTCATGGGTAACTGTTTCCATGTTAACAGTAGGTTGTTCAAATATCAAAGAATATTGGATGGGTTGTGCCTAGTAAAGATCCCCGCAAAATATCATGTCAATGTTTCCAAAGTGTTTCATCTACACATGTTTTATGCTTCTTAGTTGGCTCTCAATGGAATACAAGAACCGACTCCCAATCAAAGATGCTTCATCTATAAATACAAGTTGGAGTTCCTCATAAAGCTTAGATAATGTATCCAACATTTCCTTTCTAAATGGAAGAAACTATGACTTGTTAAAAGGAATTAAAAATGCAGAGTGGACTATTGTTTCACCAACATTGTATTCATATTTTCATGTGTATGAAACTATTAGGCCCTTTGGTTTCATAGGATTAGAGGAATTGTTTGAATCATAGATTCGTATAAGCATTTGGAAAAATTCTTTTCCTGTGAATGTCTTGCCTGTTCCTGCTCCCCTTGTAAGGAAAACATGCACAGGATTGTTCATGTTCATGCGTTTTTTAAGAGCAACGTCCTTTAGAATTTTTTGTTTTTCATGATTCAACAGACGTCTTATTCTATGGTATTCATTTTTTTCAATTAGGAAGGGATGTTTTGTAACTTGAAAACCAAGATTGATACGTTTTTCACTTCCAACCGCTGGAGGACGAGGAAAATTCGCTTGTAAGTCATAGGACTTGGAAGGAGTTGTGGTTGTTTTTGGGTTTCTGAATGTCTCATCATGATCGCCAGGGTTATCAATTAAGTGCAAATTCTAGATCGCCCCATGTTGGATTAACATTGTAGGTAAATCTAGCTTCATTGATGTGCACTATACTCTCAGATGCAACATACGCAACCTCCCATGTAGAGTAGTTATGTATCAATGTGTCTTCGTTTTCATCAAATGAAACGTACAACAAAATTTTTTCTCTACAATAGTTTTCATAGTCACAATGTTTATTGTCTTTGACAAACCATATCACAGAGGGTTTTTTTCTTTTTTATATGGGTGCACCATTTTTTTTGTAATGCGATATGAATTCTGCTAAGCAGATATGTCTAATAGGAGATGGATGCCGGACGTAACAATCAATAATAGAGCGACATACCATGTCCTCTGAATTGTCAGGCTCTTGTTGCAGCAAAAACAGTGGTTTAAGCACAAATGTGCATTTTTCAAGTGGAGATGTGTTTATAAAGACACATTTTCTTGAACTACAAGTGAGGGGAAAGGAAAGTGCAATGTGAACTTTATGTTGAACATACATTTGTTGAATATTAAGCAATGTATTTCCAAGTGTTTGTATCATTTGTATGGCATCAATATGACTTCTTTCATGTTCTTTGTGTATTCTTTTGAATGCACTTATCATAGATTTGTCAATCTTCATCATATACAAGGTATAGTACGATGTTGCAGCATATGCATTCATCACGTACTATGCATCTATATTTTCTTTCCACATAACTGACATGTCCTTGGAGAAACTGTTGTTCCAAATATGGGAGAGTTTTCGTTTAAGGAAAAGTGTTGGTTTCCTAAGCGTACATTGTATGGATTGGATGTACTCATCTTCTGATAGATTTACCTGTGTCAAGAAGAAATCAAAGCTCATCATTTCATCAAATCCTCCTTGTTCTAGAAATGAGAACAAGGATTTAGATTTCTCAACAACAACATTGTCCTCCAAAATAACTGGCTCTATGATTCTTGTAGCTCTCATTGGCGGCACAAGAAAGTTGTATCAGCGATGCAAGTTTTTTCGTTTTCTACAATTTCTTGTATGGTTATGTCTATGGACTTTCACAATTTCTGAATCCAAATGATCTATGATGCATGTTATGTATTTATCCACAAATTGTTCGATCTCTGAATTGTTATCAGCTCCATAGACAGGTGCACCTTCTATCCACAACAATGTGTGGTCATGTTCATTTCCCCTATTCTAGAATTCAGTCACAAAATGGTAGTCCGATATTTTTTTGAAAATCGTTTCATCATGGCATATCAATTGTCTCAAAGCATTTATTCTATGTCTATAGTAGCGAGTACATGTCACCGAGTCTTTTCTTATGAGGTAGTCAATTTCATTATTTTCTAGTGTATCGGTTTCTTTTTTATGTTTCCTGTTCCTATGCAGGTCAGATACGATAGCCACCAATAGATCCTAGCAATGCGCTACACTTGTAAATGTGATGAAAATTTTTGGCAGGCCCAATTGTCGAATCATTGCAAATTTATTTTTTTTGTTTTGTTGCAAATAGTCAAGAGAGGTGCAGATGTTTTTCAAATCTATGTATCCAATATCAGATTTCATATTTTTTTCTAGGTTTACTTTGTACTTCACATCCTTGGCCAACAAATTTCTTCCTTGTAACTGGCCTTTTCTTATTCGTGCCCACATGCACGCCAGAACTTGCTCTATTATTATGCACATTGTTTTGAAAAACAAATTTGTTATGTGACAGGAGAAGTAACCGCTTGAATGTAGCAGCTCCCATCAGACTATTTTATGATAACTAAATTGTTCTGTAATATCAGTGCCACATGGATCTCCATAGAGGAGTGTTGGAAAGTTCATTTCCCCAGCAAATTTGTCCTTGAATATTCCAAGTGGAGGCTACCCCTCGACAGGTGCAATTTCAACAATTTTGTCTTGCAAGTCACTAATGCATTGTGAATTAGTGAATCCATGCACCAATGTTTCAGCAGGTGTTTCATTTTCCGATTCATCACTTGTATCAAAATCACTAGGATTTTCGAGAGTGTCTGCAGAGTTGTCATGTTCTTCTACGAGAACATTGTTCCATTTTCCATTTATACAAATGTTCTCTGCTTTGTACAGGTCCCTGGAACATAATTCCTTTAATTCTTTCACAACAACATGCACACACACTTCACTTTTTTGATAGACTTTTTTCATTACAAGCATCTTTTTAGAGCCACAACAATTGTAATTGTATTGTTAATGAATTGTGACAACGCTTTTTGCACAACATCTAGCTGAACATGCACTTTAATAATTGATCCTGTTAAGCCCATCTGGGGTCATTTATAGCCCCAAGGTCTGATTTGAGCAAATGCAATTCGCAGAGACACAAGTATCTCATCAAGCTCCGTAAGTGCACTTACATCTTCTAGTGGTGTATTACATCTTATTCAGTCATGGGTTGCAAACTGTGGCAGTTTTCCATTTTCAAGCGATCATTTGCATGGAAGACAAACTTTCCCACTGGAAAATGGTTTATCGTGCGCTTTCAAGCGGAGGTATTCTGCTTGCAAATCAAGTGTGAAAGACTCATTATTTTTTGAAAAAATCAATTGTTCAAAAATTGCACATGCAATGGAATGAGTGCCTTTCATTTGTTTCATGTAGGTTTGTCTTACATTTTTCTTTCACAGGGAAGTATGGGTAGAAACTGTTTCCTAGTTTTCATTACTACTACTGCATGGTGTTGCTTGTAGACCACGAACTGGCACAATTGCATGACCATTCTGGGATATGAGATCGCACCTGTTTATGTTCTGTTCTGCATGAACAAATTTCTTTACATTGTGATATGTGAGTTTCTCTCTAAAAGGAAGTGTAGCAATGTATTTTTCCTCTCGCGCATGACCTTTTTCAAGTTGTGGTAACTTACTCTATGTTTCTTGCCCAAGGGAAGGATGAGCTAGTGGCAACTGGGATTAATTTCACTCTCACCCAACTTCTGAGAAACTACTTTACGTTTTTTGTTCAAGGCCTCTATGGCCTTATCACAAGTCAGACGAATTTGACGAATAATTTTTTTAAAATTGTGATAACTTACTCTACGTTTTTTGTTTAATCCCTCTATGGCCTCATCACAATTGTCATGAATTTTACGCATGTTTTTTTTGTTCAATCCCTGTCTGCCCATATCACAACTAGGAGGAGTTTCATTTTCACTAAAAAGTATTGCATGCCTATGCAGATTCGTTGTCGTTTGGGTGGCATGGACAGTCAACCCTGAACTACCTATATGTCCAAACAAAGGTTCATAATGGATATGTGTTGTATCTATCTTCAACAAGAGGATGTCAATTGTTCGATCGTAATTTGAATCAGTAACTTAGGAATGGACAGTGCCATCTGGCAAGGGAAACCACACATGGATATTCACCCTGAATATCATAGACAATCATTGCAAACATAATCTGCAACCCTACATATTCCCTTTTTCATATGGAAGCGCCATTTTCACAAGGTATTCCTGCCAACTTCCAACTGCCGGCATATTTTTTACGAGATATGGAAAAAGGTGTTGATGCAAGAACCTAAAAGCCTATTGGCTACTACTTATAATCGTATTGCAAAAGGACTGTATACTGTAAAGCCACAGCAACTGAACATCGAACCCCGCTACCACCAAAAAACAAATTGCATTGAAGAAACTATCTCCACAGCTAGAGACAACATTTGTTGCAAGTTGTAAACCATGGCAATATATTCCATGTAAAATCCCTTTCCATTATGATTGAAGGTCTTTGCAAATAACATACAAGTAAATGCAAGGACCTTCTATATTGCATATGGACATTTTTTTGTACAACAGTGGTTCATAATGACCACTGAGGGCATTGGCATCATGGAACAAGATGCAATATGGATTGTCAGATGCAGTTTTGTTGAATAGTAGATATCTTGTTTTTGTTGACAATGACCATATGCCAACTGATATATTCAGCCAGTTAGACAACCACCATATACAAAATGTATCTCCCCAAAGTCCCCTCTCATGTGCAGGCATAACTGGATATGCAGACAACTGCATCTTTGAAAAATACGTAGCGACATCATGCATTCCATGCAACTACAGAAGAAAATCAGATTCCATCTAGTATTCATAGTACTGCAAAGCCTCAACATCGCCATTTTTAAAATAGGTCAAGAAATAATCTATCAATCCATTGTACAACTCATTTTATGAATAGTGGAAATGAAATAGAACCTGGAATGTATCGAAAAGGTAATCCCCAACCGTATACGAGAATGCATCCAATCTAAAAAGCCCATTTCTATGCAAAACCATGTCAATGTTGTCATGTATAATGGACTATGTATCTATTTCATACGGCTCAACATATATTACTTCTTTCATCTCTTCAATGCTCATTTTCAAGCTATTTGCTACATACTTTCAGTTTCTATGAAAACAAAGAAAAGCAGGGGAAACAAATAAGAGATAGCAAAACAATAAAGGAAAACAAAATAGGGTATCAATCCCCATATGTATCTTTCAACCTTCTTATTCTCAACTTGAATCCCCCCTAGTCCTCATAGCAGATGAGAAGAAAATAGATCAACACTAGAAACTGAACCAAATAGGAGAAAGAACGCAAATAAATAAAACCATAACTTTACTCAGCAGAAAGAGAATAGGTAGACACAGTTTTCCGACCCAAAAAATAAAAGCATACCTTATGTCTACACCCCACTCTATGGTTCCCTCTTCTGATAGCTCCCAACTACTTTTCATAAATCCCTCTGCATTGAAATTTTTGGAAAAGCTATGGACACGACAGCCTGCATATGAAGATGCATGGTTTCTAGGAATAGAAACTAAGAGCACAAACAAAGATGGTCTGCAACAAAATTTGGAGGCAGGGACTCCCACCATTGAAAAACAACAACAAGGAAACGTACCCGTCAACAAAGGATGACAAGAGCTCAGCCCCAAAAACTGCAAACTACAACAACAGGTCCAACAACTTGCAAAGTCGAAGAACAACAAACTAGTGAACAACCACGAAGAGTTTGAACTGCAAGTGCAAGACCTCAACTTTGCAAAGTTGAATCAAACACGAACCAGAGTCATGGAATGAAGCAACGAATAAGGATTGACCACTCGAGCAACGATGTCAACCATGAACGAAACTGTGTCACAATGCATCTATACAATAAACATTTAAGACTGGCAGAGCTGTTAGGTAAACAGTTAAGACTGCCAGGACTATTGAAGGGCGTAGGCCTGTGCAAGCATTTAAGAAAATATGTAGCGTGGCAGGTCTGTTCTCTCGAAGCACGCAACAGTAAAGAAAAAATCACACATAGTAATTTGGTAGATAATGTATTCTACTCAACAGAAAATGCTAAGGAAATCATTCGAACTAATGCTAGCATTAATCCACCTTTGACCAATGCATAATAAAATATATGATTCAAAAAGACCATATACTACCTAATACTTTGGATATGCCAACATATTTCACATTGGCAATAGCGAAGGCTGAAATAAGACCTCCAATCCATTGTCCAATTAGATCTTGACAAACATGATACTTTTTATTATATAAAAATCAATGTTCACTTTCCTTGTTCCAACAATAGACACTATGGAAATATTTATGGTCAATGCACAATCTAATACCAGATCAACGATTTATCGATCGCTATAGTCCCTCTATGCTTATGGCAGGGACTAATAATTGCTAGATAAGAACTAAAATCTAGTCCATTTTAATAACAAGTTGTAAGTTAATTTGTATCGATACAATTACAACTTTTTTTCGAGATTTAATTTTTTAACATAAATCATTTAATAAAAAGTATTAATCTCTACTTTAATTTTCTATCGAGTTAAATGCTTGTTATATTAATAAAACATATCCCATATTTACTTTTGAGGCTGAGAGTATATGACACCCAACAAAATGATAATGTTACTCATTAGTTTCTTAGTATAGAATTTTACTATATTTGTAAATGGTCTTAGTTTTTATTTTCTAATGTCAAAATTGGTATACAAATTTAGGCCATAAAAAGGGCAAAAATATTAATAGTTTGGAGAAAAAAAAAATTAAATTACATTGAATTGAACTGGTAACATAAAAGAACTTGTAACATAAAAGCGCCCAAAAAAATCAATAGTTTGGAAAAATAAAGACTAAATTACATTAACTTGTAACATAAGAGAGAACCTGTGTTGTTTTTCATTATAATCGTCATTTTCTTGTCAAAATTAATTTAGAATTGATTTTCCAAGAGTTAAACTTGTAGCTTTTACAATTGTGTTTTTTTTATGATTTTAATTATGTTAACAAATTTTTAATTTGTTGTCAAATAAGTAACATATTTGAATATATTTTTAATATATATATTTAATAATTTAAACTTTATTGTATACCTATTTACTTATTGATAAAGAAAACATGATTAATTTATTTAAAGTAACTATAATAAACAACTTTTTAAATATATATCAAATAAACATTCCACATCAAAATGTTCAAAATCTATATATTTCTAAAAAAAAAATACATCTATAAATAAATAAAATGACAAACCAATAAACCAATCCCTGAAAATTTGATATTGACCAAACACCTTTCAATATAACCTAGAGTTATGAGAGAAAACACTCTACTAAATCAATCTTCTATTGCCATCTCTCTATCAATCTGCGCCAACAATTCAATTCATTTATCTATTAATTGTAACATCCCAATCAATCCAAGGAGAGAAGAAATGACAAGCCTCTTGAAATAAGTAGAAAAATTACACAATTGAAAATTTTGCACATTAATAATATCGAAGTAAATCTAAGTTAAGTTGGAAAAGTAGTTTTCCAAATATGTGGTCTTAATAATTGAGTTAAATAATTCTTCGCTTCGAAAGACTCTTTTTTCAGTGGCTATGACTTGCTCCAAAGTTAAGAATATTCCAATCAGTATTTGTTAAATGGATATATATATAAATATTGAAATAATAAATATTGTATATTTATCCTTCTTCTCATTTAATCCAAGTTGCCAATTGAATTGAAAGTATCTACTGGTTTACGATGAGACTTTATTGTTTTTTACAATATGGTATAGCAGTTTGTGGGAGTTAACTATCGCCATCTAAGTTGGATTCTTAATAAGAATATAAAATTCTAATGAAGTTTTGTTAACTATATTTCAACAAATATAAATAAATTTTGAAGTTTGTGAGAATTTACCATTCCCATTTTAAGTTGGATTCTTAATAAAAATATAGAATTCTAATGAAGTTTTATTAACGGGATTCCAATAAATATAAATAAATTTTGATAATAAGTTGTTGAGAAATAAATACCTAACTCCAATTAAAAACTAAAT
>JASDQU010307876.1:117585-136525 GCA_032191745.1 Picea mariana
CCCAACAAGTTTCGAGTATAGAAAGTTGGGTTTTGAGCTTGTATCTATTGAAGACAATCGCTCTCGCACACCCAAGAAACCCTCAATGGCGGAAGAAAAGAAAAACGACGGAGCAAACGATTCTATCAATCTGTTGCTTGAGCAAACTCTCACGCGACAGAGGGACGAAATGATGGAGAATTTTGCCCACATCCTTAAACACCTGCCGATAGCATCAGACACATCTTCATCAAGCGGCCACTTTGGAGATACCTCGCCTTTCAAGGTACAAGTTAATTTTGATATTCCTGTATTTGAAGGACAGATAGATGGAGAAGCCATAGAAAAATGGTTAACTTTGCTAAAAGGTTATTTCTCTGTTTACAATTTTTCTAACAAATAAAAGATCACCTTCGCACTCCTGAAAGCTCTCCCTCATGTCAAACATTGGTGGGAAACTTACTGGGAGCAAAGTTCCATAGAGGATTCTGGAATATATGGGGCTGATCCCACTTGGGATTTTTTTGTGGATGTGGTAAAGGAACAGTATTACCCTGTTGGCAACTACGAGGACCAGTACATGAGATGGACCACATTGCAGCAAGAGAGGGGCCAAGCAGTTCCAGAGTTCACCAATACCTTCCATACCTTACGCACCAAGCTAGGTATCAAAGACTCCGAGTGACATTTGGTTCTAAAATACCGTGGAGATCTACACAGATACATCCAGACTGAAATGGATTTTCTAAACTTTTCATTACTCAGTGCTGCTTATCGATATGCTGTCAAAATTGAGCAAAAATTTAAGCACCAGAACAAACGGTATTTCAGATCTATAAATCCACAACAACCAAAGTATGACAAAGACAACCCTAAAAAACAATCTCTCGAAAACCAACCCAAGACATAAGAAAAGAAGGCTCATGGGAAGACAAAGAAGGACACCAGAAAATGGTGCAATTTCCATAAAAGCCTCTGGCACAACACCGATTAATGTTGCTCAAAACAGTCATTGGTGGCTGAGATCAAAGACAAGGAGCCGAACTCTGATTCAGACTTCGATTATGAAAATACTGGTAGAAGACAGATCATTGATGCAGACCCCACTGCTATTGTCACAACCGCAGCAATTCAACCAGAAGAACCAACAGATCCAGAAGAGGGGGAGAGCCTTTTTCATTCACAGATGTGGGTGAAGGGGACCCCTCTACATTTTATTGTTGATAATGGAAGCCAGAAGAACCTCATCTCAGTAGAGGTCGTCAAACAATTGGGATTGTCGACAACACCACACCCGCAACCATGCAACATCGGGTGGCTTTGCCAAGGACGAGATTTTCGTGTCAACCAACAATGTCGATTGTCATACGATATCCAACCCTTCAAGGATGAGGTATTATGTGATGTTTCCCCTTTGGATGTCTCTGATATTCTCTTGGGCCAACTATATATGTGGAAACGCCATGCTATTTATGAGTCTCGACCCCGCAGTGTCATTGTTTCTCTAGGGGGTCATCTCTACAGAATACCAGAGGTAGTTCCAACTACTGTTCCACCTAAAAAGTGTCACAAGGTAGTATCTCATACTGCAAAATTTAGCTTCTTCACAATCTGTTCAAAAGGAGAATAGAAGGACACTACAACCACTACAACCTCGCCCCAAGCACCTTCTATCAAACAGAAACAAGTCGACAAGGTTGCAGCAAAGTGCAAAGATTCCTTCTGCACAATGTCCTCTCATGTAGTCCGACTTGTTGAACGACCTCAGCCTCAACAGGTTCGTGACAAACTTCCACAAACTGAGCAACGTGACGTATCCAGCAAGGCAAGCAGCTCACCAAGATGCAGATTTAGTAAACATTTTTCCCTCTCCCCCGGGAACTCAACGCAATGGAGACCATTGCTTCCTAAGGAGGGAGGATTGATACAGGTGGATATCGCTAGCCACCCACCTTTTTCGACTGGCTCAAAATAGTTTTCTGACAATTTTAACAATTTATTATTTTTAGTAGGTTTTAACTTCTAGGGCCATTTTCAGGGCCTAAATGAAGGTTTTTCGAGATCGAGGTTTTCAATGATAGTCGAAAGCATGATTGATCCCTCAAAATGAATCTTCTCGATGACACCTTTCCAACGAGTTATCATACACCTAAAACTAAGATTGTATGCAAAAGTTACGACCCCGAGAAGTTGATGCACCAACTTACCCAAATGGGGCCCACATGACTTTTGATGCTTCATCTCCTAGGGTTAGGTTTTTGGATGTCTAGGGTTTTTGACATTCTGGTTTATTGTAAAAAGGCCTTCAAAGCCTCATTGTAATCATATTCTTGAGAATGCGAGTAGCCATCACATCTCTTCTCAGAGATAAGCTACCGCCATTCTAGCGAGTCTTTCATTTTGTATTTTTACAGTGTCTGTACATTTCTTTCATTAATAGAAATCGTGTATTACTGTATATCTGTGTCTATGGTTGCATCTCTGATACATTTCTGTTATATTATTTAATATCTGTGATATCTTTGTGCATTTATTTATTATATCTCCGATGTCATTTCGTGCTGAAAATAATTCAGATCAGTGGTATCAGAGCAAGCTGCTCTTGATCGTTTTTTAAGTGCATGTCCCCGACAAGGTCCGAGTATATCAAGTTGGGTCTCGAGCTTGTCTCTTTTGAAGACAATCACTCTCACACACCCAATAAACCCTCAATGTTGGAAGAAAAGAAAAACGACGGAGCAAACGATTCTATCAATCTGTTGCTTGAGCAAGCTATCACGCGACAGAGGGATGAAATGATGGAGAATTTTGCCCACATCCTTAAATGCCTGCCGATAACATCAGGGACATATTCATAAAGCGACCACTTTGGAGGCACCTCTCCTTTCAAGGTACAAGTTAATTTTGATATTCCTGTATTTGAAGGACAGATAGATGCAGAAGCCGTAGAAAAATGGTTAACTCTGCTAGAAGGTTATTTCTTTGTTCACAATTTTTCCGACAAAGAAAATATCACCTTCGCACTCCTTAAAGCTCTCCCTCATGTCAAACATTGGTCAGAAACTTACTGGGAGCAAAGTTCCACAGAGGAGTCTGGAATATATGGGGCCGATCCCACTTGGGATTTTTTTGTGGATGCAGTAAAGAAATAATATTACCCTGTTGGCAAATATGAGGACCAATACATGAGATGGACCACATTGCAGCAAGAGAGGGGCCAAGCAGTTTCAAATTTCACCAATACCTTCCATACCTTACGCACCAGGCTGGGTATGAAAGACTCCGAGTGACATTTGGTTCTGAAATACCGTGGGGCTCTACAGAGATACATCTAGATTGAAATGGATTTTCTGGACATCTCATCACTCGGTGCTGCTTATCGATACGCTGTTAAAATCGAGCAGAAATTTAAGCACCAGAACAAATGAGATTTCGGATCTGTAAATCCACAACAACCAAAGTATGACAAAGACAACCTTAACAAACAATCTCTCGAAAACCAGTCCAAGACATAGGAAAAGAAAGGTCATGGGAAGACAAAGAAGGACACCGGAAAATGGTGCGATTTCCACAAAAGCCCCTGGCACAACACCGTTGAATGTCGCTCAAAACAGTCATTGGTGGTCGAGATCAAAGACAAGGAGTCAAACCCTGATTCAGAATCCGATTATGAAAATACTGGTAAAAGACAAATCATTGACGTAGACCCCACTGCTATTATCGCAACCGCAACAATTCAACCAGAAGAACCAACAGATCCCGAAGAGTGGGACTGCCTTTTTCATTCACAGATGTGGGTGAAGGGGATCCCGCTGCATTTTATTGTTGATAACGGAAGCCCGAAAAACCTCATCTCAGCAGAGGTCCTCAAATAGTTGGGATTGTCGACAACACCACACTCGCAACCATACAACATCGGGTGGCTTCGCCAAGGTCGAGATCTCTGTGTCAGCCAATAATGTCGATTGTCATACAACATCCAACCCTTCAAGGATGAGGTATTATGTGATGTTGCCCCACTGGATCTCTGTGATGTTCTCTTGGGCCAACCATATACGTGGAAGCGCCATGCTGTTTACGAG
This sequence comes from Picea mariana, assembly GCA_032191745.1. Lineage (NCBI taxonomy): Eukaryota > Viridiplantae > Streptophyta > Pinopsida > Pinales > Pinaceae > Picea > Picea mariana. The sequence goes on from JASDQU010307876.1 coordinate 121,647, forward strand.
CCTCAACCCCGCAGTGTCATTGTTTCTCTAGGGGGTCATCGCTACAGAATACCAGAGGTAGTTCCAACTACTGTTCCACCTAAAAAGTGTCACATGGTAGTATGTCATACTACAAAATTTAGCTTTTTCACAATCTGTTCAAAAGGAGAACAGAAGGACACGGCAACCACTACAACCTCGCCCCAAGCACCTTCTATCAAACATAAGCAAGTCGAAAATGTTGCAACAAAGCTCAAATATTCCTTCTTTACATCATCCTCTCATGTAGCTTGACTTATTGAACGACCTCAGCCTCAACAGATTCGTGACAAACTTCCACAAACTGAACAACGCGACGTCTCCAGCAAGAGAAGCAGCTCACCAAGATGCAGATTTAGCAAACGCTTTTCCCTCTCCCCCAGGAACTCAATGCAATGGAGACCATTACTTCTTAAGGAGGGAGGATTGATCCAAGTGGATATCGATGGCCACCCACCTTTTTTGACTGGCTCAAAACAGTTTTCTGGCAATTTTGACAATTTACTATTTTTAGCAGGTTTTAATTTCTAGGGCCATTTTGAGGGCCTAAATGAAGTTTTTTCGAGATCAAGGTTATCAATGATGTCAAAAAATATGATTAATCCCCCAAAATGAATCTCCTCAACGATACCTTTCCAACAAGCTATCATACGCCTAAAACAGAGATCGTATGCAAAAGTTACGACCCCGAGAAGTTGATGCATCAACTTACCCCAACGGGGCCCACATGACTTTTGGCGCTTCATCTCCCAGGGTTAGGTTTTTGGATGTCGAGGGTTTTTGGAATTCCGGTTTATTGTAAAAATACCTTTAGAGCCTAATTGTAATCATCTTCTTGAGAATGCGAGTAGCCGTCACATCTTTTCTCAGAGATAAGCTGCCACCATTCTGTACATTTCTTTCATTAATAGAAATCATGTATTACTGTATATCTGTGTTTATGGTTGCATCTCTTATACATTTTTGTTATATTATTGAATATCTGTGATATCTCTGTGCATTTCTTTATTATATCTCCGATCTCATTTGGTGTCGAAAATAATTTGGATCAATGGTATTAGAGCAGGTTGCTCTTGATCGTTTTTTTAGTGCATGTCCTCGACAAGGTCCAAGTATAGAAAGTTGGGTCTAGAGCTTGTCTCTCTTGAAGAAAATCGCTCTTGCACACCCAAGAAACCCTCAATGGCCGAAGAAAATAAAAACGACGAAGCAGACGATCCTATCAATCTGTTGCTTGAGCAAGCTCTCATGCAATAGAGAGATGAAATGATGGAGAATTTTGCCCACATCCTTAAACGCCTGCTCATAGCATCAGATGCATCTTCATCAAGCGACCACTTTGGAGGCACCTCGCCTTTCAAGCTACAAGTTTATTTTGATATTCCTATATTTGAAGGACAGATAGATGTAGAAGCCCTAGAAAAATGGTTAACTCTGCTAGAAGGTTATTTCTCTATTCAAAATTTTTCCGACAAAGAAAATATCACCTTCGCACTCTTTAACTCTCTCCATCATGTCAAACATTGGTGGAAACTTACTGGGAGCAAAGTTCCACAGAGGAGTCTAGAATATATGGGGTCGATCCCACTTGGGATTTTTTTGTGGATGCGGTAAAGGAACAGTATTACCCTGTTGGCAACTATGAGGACCAGTAGATGAGATGGACCACATTGCGGTAAGAGAGAGGCCAAGCAGTTCTAGAGTTCATCAATACCTTCCATACCTTACGTGCTAAGCTGGGTATTAAAGACTCCGAGCAACATTTGGTTCTGAAATACCGTGGGGCTCTACATAGATACATCTAGATTGAAATGGATTTTCTGGACATCTCATCACTCGGTGTTGCTTATCGATGTGTTGTTAAAATCAAGCAGTAATTTAAGCACCAGAACAAACGGGATTTTGGATCTGTAAATCCATAACAACCAAAGTATGACAAAGACAACCCTAGCAAACAGTCTCCCGAAAATCAGTCTAAGACATAGGAAAAGAAGGGTCATGGGAAGACAAAGAAGGACACCGGAAAATGGTGTGATTTCCACAAAAGCCCCTGGCACAACACTGATGAATGTCACTCAAAACAGTCATTGGTGGCCGAGATCAAAGACAATGAGCCGAACCTTGATTCAGAATCTGATTATGAAAATACTGGTAAATTACATATCATTAACACAAACCCCACTGCTATTGTCGCAACTACAACAATTCAACCAGAAGAACCAACAGATCCCGAAGAGGGGGAGCACCTTTTTCATTCACAGATGTAGGTGAAGGGGACCCCGCTGCATTTTATTGTAGATAACAAAAGCTGGAAGAACCTCATCTTTGCAGAGGTCGTCATACAGTTGGGATTGTCGACAACACCACACCCGTAGCCATACAACATCGGTTGGCTTCACCAAGGATGATATCTCCGTGTCAACCAACAATGTTGATTGTCATACGACATCGAGCCCTTCAAAGATGAGGTATTATGTGAAGTTTCCACACTGGATGTCTGTGATGTTCTCTTGAGCCAACCATATATGTGGAAGCGCCATGTTGTTTAAGAGTCTCGACCTTGCAGTGTCATTGTTTCTCTGGGGGGTTATCTCTAAAGAATACTAGAAGTAGTTCCAACTACTGTTCCACCTAAAAATTGTCTTAAGGTAGTATTTCATACTGCACAATTTAGCTTCTTCACAATCTGTTCAAAAGGAGAACAGAAGAACACTACAACTACTACAGCCTCGCCCCAAGCACCTTCTATCAAACAGAAGCAAGTCGACAAGGTTGTAGCAAAGCGTAAATATTTATTTTGCACATCATCCTCTCATGTAGCTCGACTTGTTGAACGACCTCAGTCTCAACAGGTTCGTGACAAACTTCCACAACTGAGCAGCGCGCCGTCTCCAGCAAGGCAAGCAACTCACCAAGATGCAGATTGAACAAACGCTTTTCCCTCTCCCCCGGGAACTCAACACAATGGAGACAATTGCTTCCTAAGGAGGGAGGATTGATCTAGGTGTATATCGGTGGCCACCCACCTTTTTCAACTGGCTCAAAACAATTTTCTGGCAATTTTGACAATTTACTATTTTTAGCAGATTTTAACTTCCAGGGCCATTTTGAGGGCCTAAATGAAGGTTTTTCGAAATAAAGGTTCTCAATGATTTCCAATGGCATAATTGAGCCGCCAAAATGAATCTCCTCGACAATACTTTTCCAATGAGCTATCATATGTCTAAAACATAGATCATATGCAAAAGTTACGACCCCGGGAAGTTGATGCACCAACTTACCTCAATGGGGCCCACATGAATTTTAGCACTTCATCTCATAGGGTTAAGTTTTTGGATGTCTAGGATTTTTGGCATTTCGGTTTATTGTAAAAAGGCCTTCAGAGCCTCATTGTAATCATCTTCTTGAGAATGCGAGTAACCATCACATCTCTTCTCAGAGATAAGCTGGCACCATTCTAGCGAGTCTTTCACTCTGTATTTTTACAGTCTCTGTACATTTATTTTATTGATAGAAATCGTGTATTACTATATATCTGTGTCTATGGTTGCATCTCTGATACATTTCTTTTATATTATTGAATATTTGTGATATCTCTGTGCATTTCTTTATTATATCTCCGATCACATTTCGTGCTGAAAATAATTCTTATCAGTGGTATCAGAGCAGGCTGCTCTTGATCATTTTTTTAGTGCATGTCCCCGACAATGTCCGAGTATAGCAAGTTGGGTCTTGAGCTTGTCTCTCTTGAAGACAATCGCTCTCGCACACCCAAGAAACCCTCAATGGCAGAAGAAAAGAAAAACGACGGAGCAGACGATCCTATCAATCTGTTGCTTGAGCAGGCTCTCATGCGACAGAGGGACGAAATGATGAAGAATTTTACTCACATCCTTAAATGTCTACCGATAGCATCAAGCACATCTTCATCAAGCGGCCACTTTGGAGGCCCCTTGCCTTTCAAGGTACAAGTTAATTTTGATATTATTGTATTTGAAGGACAGATAGATGTAGAAGCCCTAGAAAAATGGTTAACTCTGCTAGAAGGTTATTTCTTTGTTCACAATTTTTCCGACAAAGAAAATATCACCTTCGCACTCCTTAAAGTTATCCCTCATGTCAAACATTGGTGGGAAACTTACTGGGAGCAAAGTTCCATAGAGGAGACTAGAATATATGGGGCCGATCCCACTTGGGATTTTTTTGTGGATGCGGTAAAGGAACAATATTACCCTGTTGGCAACTATGAGGACCAGTACGTGAAATGGACCACATTGCGGCAAGAGAGGGACCTAAGAAGTTCCAGAGTTCACCAATATCTTCCATACCTTACACACCAAGTTGGGTATCAAAGACTCCGAGCGACATTTGGTTTTGAAATACCGTGGGACTCTACACAGATACATCCAGACTGAAATGGATTTTCTGGACATCTCATCACTCGGTGTTGCTTATCGATATGCTGTTAAAATCGAGCAGAAATTTAAGCACCAGAACAAATGGAATTTCAGATCTGTAAATCCACAACAACCAAAGTATGAAAAAGACAGCCCTAATAAATAGTCTCCTGAAAACCAGTCCAAGACACAGGAAAAGAAGGGTCATGGAAAGACAAAGAAAGACACCGAAAAATGGTGTGATTTCCAGAAAAGCCCCTGGCACAACACCGATGAATGTCACTCAAAACAGTCATTGGTGGCCGAGATCAAAGCCAAGGAGCCGAACCCTGATTCAGAATCTGATTATGAAAATACTGGTAAAGGACAGATCATTGATGCAGACCCCACTGGTATTGTCGCAACTGCAACAATTCAACCAGAAGAACCAATAGATGCCAAAGAAGCGCCATGCTGTTTACAAGTCTCGATCCCGCAGTGTTATTGTTTCTCTGGGGGGTCATCTCTATAGAATACCAGAGGTATTTCCAACTACTGTTCCACCTAAAAAGTGTCACAAGGTAGTATCTCATACTGTAAAATTTAGCTTATTCACAATCTGTTCAAAAGGAGAACAAAAGGACATTGCAACCACTATAGGCTCACCCCAAGCACCTTCTATCAAACAGAAGTAAGTTGACAAGGTTGCAATAAAGCGCAAAGATTCCTTCTGCACATCATCCTCTCATGTAGCCTGACTTGTTGAATGACCTCAGCCTCAACAGGTTCCTGACAAACTTCCACAAACTTAGCAGCGCGACGTCTCCAGCAAGGCAAGCAGATCACCAAGATGCAGATTCAGTAAACGCTTTTCCCTCTCCCCCGGGAACTCAATGCAATGGAGACCATTGCTTCCTAAGGAGGGAGGATTGATCCAGATGGATATCGGTGGCCACCCACCTTTTCTGACTGGCTCAAAACAATTTTCTGGCAATTTTGACAATTTACTATTTTTAGCAGGTTTTAACTTCTAGGTCCATTTTGAGGGCCTAAATGAATATTTTTTTATATTGAGGTTCTCAATGACAGCTGAATGCATGATTGAGCCTCCAAAATGAATCTCCTCGACAATACCTTTCCAACGAGCTATCATACGCCTAAAACGGAGATCGTATGCAAAAGTTACGACCCCGAGAAGTTGATGCACCAACTTACCCCAACAGGGCCCACATGATTTTTGGCGCTTCATCTCCTAGGGTTAGGTTTTTGGATGTCTAGGGTTTTTGGCATTCCGGTTTATTGTAAAAAGGCCTTCAGAGCCTTATTGTAATCATCTTCTTGAGAATGCGAGTAGCCGTCACATCTCTTCTTAGAGATAAGTTGCCACCATTCTAACGAGTCTTTCACTTTGTATTTTTACAGTCTCTGTACATTTCTTTCATTTATAGAAATCGTGTATTACTGTATATCTGTGTTTTTGGTTGCATCTCTGATACATTTATGTTATATTATTGAATATTTGTGATATCTCTGTGCATTTCTTTATTATATCTTCGATCTCATTTCGTGCCGAAAATAATTCAGATGAGTGGTATCAGAGCAGGCTGCTCTTGATCATTTTTCAGTGCATGTCCCGGCCAAGGTACGAGTATAGCAAGTTGGGTCTCGAGCTTGTCTCTCTTGAAGACAATCGCTCTTGCACACCCAAGAAACCCTCAATGGCAGACGAAAATAAAAATGATGGAGCAGACGATCCTATCAATCTGTTACTTGAGCAAGCTCTCACGCGACAGAGGGACGAAATGATGGAGAATTTCGCCCACATCTTTAAATGCCTGTTGATAGCATCAGACACATATTCATTAAGCGACCACTTTGGAGGCACCTCGCCTTTCAAGGAACAAGTTAATTTTGATATTCCTGTATTTGAAAGACAGATAGATGCAGAAGCCTTAGAAAAATGGTTAACTCTGCTAGAAGGTTATTTCTCTGTTCACAATTTTTCCAACCAAGAAAAGCTCACCTTCGCACACCTTTATGCTCTCCCTGATGTTAAACATTAGTGGGAAACTTGCTGGGAGCAAAGTTCAACAGAGGAGTCTGGAATATATGGGGCCGATCCCACTTGGGATTTTTTTGTGGATGCAGTAAATGAACAGTATTACCCTATTGGCGATTATGAGGACCAGTACATGATATGGACCACATTGCGGCAAGAGAGGGGCCTAAGTAGTTCTGGAGTTCACCAATACCTTCCATACCTTACGCACCAAGCCGGGTATCAAAGACTTCGAGCGACATTTGGTTCTACACAGATACATCCAGACTGAAATGGATTTTCTGGAGATCTCATCACTCGGTGCTGCTTATCGATATGCTGTTAAAATCGAGAAAAAATTTAAGCACCAGAACAAATGGGATTTTGGATCTGTAAATCCACAACAACCAAAGTATGACAAAGACAACCCTAACAAACAGTCTCCCGAAAACCAGTCCAAGACACAGGAAAAGAAGGGTCATGGGAAGACAAAGAAGGACACCAGAAAATGGTGCGATTTCTACAAAATCTCTTGGCACAACACTGATGAATGTCGCTCAAAACAATCATTGGTGGTCGAGATCAAAGACAAGGAGCCGAGCCCTTATTTAGAATCCGATTCTGAAAATACTGGTAAAGGACAGATCATTGAAGCAGAGCCCACCGCTATTGTCGCAACCGCAACAATTCAACCAGAAGAACCAACAGATTCCGAAGAGTGGGAGCACCTTTTTCATTCATAGATGTGGGTGAAGGGGACCCCGCTTCATTTTATTATTGATAACGGAAGCCAAAAGAACCTCATCTGAGCAGAGGTTGTCAAACAGTTTGGATTGTGACCAACACCACACCCGCAACCATATAACATCATGTGGCTTCGCCAAGGATGAGATCTTCGTGTCAAGCAACAATGTCGATTGCCATACGACATCCAACCCTTCAAGGATGAGGTATTATGTGATGTTGCCCCACTGGATGTCTGTGATGTTCTCTTGGGCCAACCATATATGTGGAAGCGCCATGTTGTGTATGAGTCTCAACCCCGCAGTGTTATTGTTTCTTTGAGGGGTCATATCTATCGAATACTAGAGGTAGTTCCAACTACTGCTCCACCTAAAAAGTGTCGCAAGGTAGTATATCATACTGCAAAATTTAGCTTCTTCACAATCTGTTCAAAAGGAGAACAAAAGGATATTGCAACCACTACAGCCTCGTCCCAAGCACCTTCTATCAAACAGATGCAAGTGGATAAGGTTGCAACAAAGCGCAAAGATTCCTTCTGCACATCGTCCTCTCATGTAGCCTGACTTGTTGAACGACCTCAGCCTCAACAGGTTCGTGACAAACTTACACAAACTGAGCAACGTGACGTCTCCAGCAAGGCAAGAAACTCACCATGATGCAGATTCAACAAACGTTTTTCCCTCTCCCCCGAGAACTCAATGCAATGGAGACCATTGATTCCTATGGAGGGAGGATTGATCCAGGTGGATATCGGTGGCCACCCACCTTTTCCAACTGGCTCAAAACAATTTTTTAGCAATTTTGACAATTTATTATTTTTAGCAGGTTTTAACTTCTAGGGCCTTTTTGAGGGCCTAAATGAAGGTTTTTAGAGATTGAGGTTCTCAATTATAGTTGAAGGGATGATTGAGCCCCCAAAATGAATCTCCTTGACAATACCTTTTCAACGAGCTATCATACGCTTAAAAGGGAGATCGTATGCAAAAGTTACGACCGCGTGAAGTTGATGCGCCAACTTACCCCAACGGGGCCCACATGACTTTTGGCGCTTCATCTCACAGGGTTAAGTTTTTGGATGTCGGTTTATTGTAAAAAGGCTTTCAGAGCCTCATTGCAATCATCTTCTTGAGAATGCGAGTAGCCGTCACATCTCTTCTCATAGATAAGTTGCCACCATTCTAGCGAGTCTTTCACTCTGTATTTTTACAGTCTCTGTACATTTCTTTCATTAATAGAAATCGTGTATTACTGTATATTTGTGTTTATGGTTACATATCTGATACATTTTTGTTATATTATTGAATATCTATGATATCTTTGTGCATTTCTTTATTATATCTCCGGTCTCATTTCGTGCTGAAAATAATTCGGATCAGTGATATCAGAGCAGGCTGCTCTTGATCGTTTTTTCAGTGCATGTCCCCGACAAGGTCCGAGTATAGCAAGTTGGGTCTCGATCTTGTCTCTCTTGAAGACAATCGCTCTCACACACCCAAGAAACCCTTAATGGCGGAAGAAAACAAAAGCGACGGAGAAGACGATCCTATCAATCTGTTGTTTGAGCAAGCTCTCACGCGACAGAGGGATGAAATGATGGAGAATTTTGCCCACATCCTTAAACGCTTGCGTATAGCATCAGGCACATCTTCATAAAGCGACCACTTTGGAGGCACCTCACCTTTCAAGGTACAAGTTAATTTTGATATTCCTGTATTTGAAGGACAGATAGATGGAGAAGCCCTAGAAAAATGGTTAACTTTGCTAGAAGGTTATTTCTCTGTTCACAATCTTTCTGACAAAGAAAAGATCACCTTGGCACTCCTTAAAGCTCTCCCTCATGTCAAACATTGGTGGGAAATTTACTAGGAGCAAAGTTCCACAGAGGATTTTGGAATATATGGGGCTGATCCCATTTGGGATTTTTTTGTGGATGCGGTAAAGGAACAATATTACCCTGTTGGCAACTATGAGGACCAGTACATGAGATGGACCACATTGTGGAAAGAGAGGGGACAAGCAGTTCCAGAGTTCACCAATACCTTCCATACCTTACGCACCAAGCTGGGTATCAAAGACTCCGAACGACATTTGGTTCTGAAATACAGTGGGGCTCTACACAGATACATCAAGATTGAAATGGATTTTCTGAACATCTCATCACTCGGTGCTGCTTATCGATATGCTGTTAAAATCGAGCAGAAATTTAAGCACCAGAATAAACGAGATTTTGGATCTGTAAATCCACAACAACCAAAGTATGACAAAGACAGCCCTAACAAACAGTCTCCCAAAAACTAGTCCAAGACACAGGAAAAGAAGGGTCATGCGAAGACAAAGAAGGACACCGGAAAATGGTGCGATTTCCACAAAAGCCTCTGGCACAACACCGATGAATATTGCTCAAAACAGTCATTGGTGTCCGAGATCAAAGACAAGGAGCTGAACTCTGATTCAAAATCCGATGATGAAAATACTGGTAAAAGACAGATCATTGACGCAGACCCCACTGCTATTTTCACAACCGCAACAATTCAACCAGAAGAACCAACAGATCCCGAAGAGAGGGAGTGCCTTTTTCATTCACAGATGTGGGTGAAGGGGACCCCACTGCATTTTATTATTGATAACGGAAGCCAAAAGAACCTTATCTCAGCATAGGTCATCGAACAGTTGGGATCGTCGACAACACCACACCTGCAACCATACAACATCGAGTGGCTTCGCGAAGGACGAGATCTCTGTGTCAACCAACAATGTCGATTGTCATACGACATCCAACCCTTCAAGGATGAGGTACTATGTGATGTTGCCCCACTGGATGTCTGTAATGTTCTCTTGGGCCAACCATATATGTGGAAGTGACATGCTGTTTATGAGTCTCCACCCCGTAGTGTCATTGTTTCTCTGGGGGGTCATCTCTAATATATACCAGAGGTAGTTCCAATTACTGTTTCACCTAAAAAGTGTCACAAGGTAGTATCTCATACTGCAAAATTTAGCTTCTTCACAATCTGTTCAAAAGGAGAACATAATGACACTGCAACCACTACAGCCTTGCCCCAAGCACCTTCTATCAAACAGAAGCAAGTCGACAATGTTGTAGCAAAGCGCAAAGATTCCTTCTGCAGAGCGTCCTCTCATGTAGCCCATCTTGTTGAACGATCTCAACCTCAACAAATTCATGACAAACTTCCACAAACTGAGCAGCGCGACGTCTCCAGCAAGGCAAGCAGCTCACCAAGATGCAGATTCATCAAACACTTTTCCCTCTCCCCCGGGAACTCAACGCAATGGATACCATTGCTTCCTAAGGAGGGAGGATTGATCCAGGTGGATATCGGTGGCCACACACCTTTTCTGACTGGCTCAAAATGGTTTTCTGGCAATTTTGACAATTTACTATTTTTAGTAGGTTTTAACTTCCAGGGCCATTTTGAGGGCCTAAATGAAGGTTTTTCAAGATCGAGGTTCTCAATAAGAGTCGAAGGCATGATTGAGCCCCCAAAATGAATCTCCTCGATGATACCTTTCCAACGATCCATCATACGCCTAAAACAGAGATCGTATGCAAAAGTTATGACCCCAGAAATTTGATGCACCAACTTACCCCAACAGGGCCCACATGACTTTTGGCGCTTCATCTCCTAGGGTTAGGGTTTTGGATGTCTAGAGTTTTTTGCATTCTGGTTTATTGTAAAAAGGCCTTCAGAGCCTCATTGTAATCATCTTCTTGAGAATGCGAGTAGCCATCACATCTCTTCTCAGAGATAAGCTACCACCATTCTAGCGAGTCTTTCACTCTGTATTTTTACAGTTTCTATACATTTCTTTCATTAATAGAAATTGTGTATTACTGTATATCCGTGTTTATGGTTGCATCTCTGATACATTTTTGTTATATTATTGAATATCTGTGATATCTTTGTGTATTTCTTTATTATATCTCCGATCTCATTTCGTGCCGAAAATAATTCGGATCAGTGGTATCAGAGAATGTTGTTCTTGATCGTTTTTTCAGTGCATGTTCCTGACAAGGTCCGAGTATAGCAAGTTGGGTCTCGAGCTTGTCTCTCTTGAAGACAATTTCTCTCACACACCCAAGAAACCCTCAATGGCGGAATAAAATAAAAACGACGGAGCAAACGATCCTATCAATCTGTTGCTTGAGCAAGCTCTCACGCGACAGAGGGACGAAATGATGGAGAATTTTGCCCACATCGTTAAATGCTTGCGTATAGCATCAGGCGCATCTTCATAAAGCGACCACTTTGGAGGCACCTCGCCTTTCAAGGTACAAGTTAATTTTAATATTCCTGTATTTGAAGGACAGATAGTTGCAGAAGCCCTAGAAAAATGGTTAACTCTGCTAGAAGGTTATTTCTCCGCTCCCAATTTTTCCAACAAAGAAAAGATCACCTTCGCACTCCTTAAATATCTCCCTCATGTCAAACATTGGTGGGAAACTTACTGGGAGCAAATTTCCACAAAGGAGTCTGGAATATATGGGGCCGATCCCACTTGAGATTTTTTTGTGGATGCGGTAAAGGAACAGTATTACCCTGTTGGCAACTATGAGGACTAGTACATGAGATTCACCACATTGCAGCAAGAGAGGGGCCAAGCATATCTGGAGTTCACCAATACCTTCCATACCTTATGCACCAAGATGGGTATCAAAGACTCCAAGAGACATTTGGTTCTGAAATACCATGGGGCTCTATACAGATACATCTAGTCTGAAATGGATTTTCTGGACATCTCATCACTCGGTGCTGCTTATCGATACGTTGTTAAAATCCAGTAGAAATTTAAGCACCAGAACAAATGAGATTTTGGATATGTAAATCCACAACAACCAAAGTATGACAAAGAAAACCCTAACAAACAGTCTCCCAAAAGCCAGTCCATGACACAGGAAAAGAAGGGTCATGGGAAGACAAAGAAGGACACCAAAAAATGGTGCGATTTCCACAAAAGCCCCTGGCACAACACCGATGAATGTCACTCAAAACATTCATTGGTGGTTGATATCAAAGACAAGGAGCTGAACCTTGATTCGGAATTTGATTATGAAAATATTGGTAAAGGACAGATCAATGACGTAGACCCCACTGCTATTGTCGCAACCGCAACAATTCAACTAGAAGAACCAACAGATCCCGAAGAGGGGGAGCGCCTTTTTCATTCACAGATGTGGGTGAAGGGGACCCCACTGCATTTTATTGTTGATAACAAAAGCTAAAAGAACCTCATCTCAATAGAGGTCATCAAACAGTTGGGATTGTCGACAACACCACACCCACAACCATACAACATCGGGTGGCTTCGCCAAAGACGAGATCTTCGTGTCAGCCAATAATGTCGATTGTAATACAACATCCAACCCTTCAAGGATGAGGTGTTATGTGATGTTGCCCCATTGGATGTCTGTGATGTTCTCTTGGGCCAACCATATACATGGAAGCGCCATGCTGTTTATGAGTCTCAACCTCGCAGTGTCATTGTTTCTCTGGGGGATCATCTCTACAGAATACCAGAGGTAGTTCCAACTACTGTTCCACCTAAAAAGTGTCGCAAGGTAGTATCTCATACTACAAAATTTAGCTTCTTCACAATCTGTTCAAAAGAAGAACAGAAGGACACTGCAACCACTACAGCCTTGCCCCAGGCACCTTCTATCAAACAGAAGCAAGTTGATAGGGTTGCAACAAAGCGCAAAGATTGCTTTTGCACATCGTCCTCTCATGTATCCCGACTTGTTGAATGACCTCAACCTCAATAGGTTCGTGACAAACTTCCACAAACTGAGCAACGCGACATCTCCAGCAAGGTAAGCAGCTCACCAATATGCAGATTCAACAAACGCTTTTCCCTCTCCCCCAAGAACTCAACGCAATGGAGACCATTGCTTCCTAAGGAGGGAGGATTGATCTAGGTGGATATCGGTGGCCACCCACCTTTTCTAACTGGCTCAAAACAATTTTCTAGCAATTTTGGCAATTTACTATTTTTAGCAGGTTTTAACTTCCAGGGCCATTTTGAGGGCTTAAATGAAGGTTTTTCTATATCGAGGTTCTTAGTGATATTTAAAATCACGATTGAGCCCCCAAAATGAATCTCCTTGATGATACCTTTCCAACGAGCTATCATACGCCTAAAACGAAGATCGTATGCAAAAGTTACAACCTCGGGAAGTTGATGCACCAACTTACCCAAACGGGGTCCACATGACTTTTGGCACTTCATCTCCTAGGGTTAGGTTTTTGGATGTCTAGGGTTTTTGGCATTCCAGTTTATTGTAAAAATGCCTTCAGAGCCTCATTGTAATCATCTTCTTGAGAATGCGAGTAGCTGTCACATCTCTTCTGAGAGATAAGCTGCCACCATTCTAGTGAGTCTTTCACTCTGTATTTTTACAGTCTCTGCACATTTCTTTCATTGATAGAAATATTGTATTACTGTATATCTGTGTTTATGGTTGCATCTCTGATACATTTATGTTATATTATTGAATTTCTGTGATATCTCTGTGCATTTCTTTATTATATCTCCGATCTCATTTCGTGCCGAAAATAATTCAGATCAACATCCCCCCTCATGTGTATATGTAGCCAGAACCACCTGCCAATGATGGTTGGCAAGAAATTATTCATTATCTTGTAGCTCATCACCATGGTTGGCCTACTATGTCGTTGCCATTACCCCCTCCTCCACCGCAAATCAACCCAAATTCCCAAGTTAACCGTGCTGCCCCGCTAGTACAATCCTCTCATGCAAGCAAAAGGCTAGAAGATGATGTTCCTAAGCCAGAGCTAGATAAGGGAAAATGAGTGGCCAATCCCTCTGAATCCCCCAAAGATTCCTTTGAATCTATGTCTTCCCATCTTCACCTCATTGATAGTTGCTCTCATATTATCAGTGAGATCTTCCCACAAGGTCCTAATCAGCTGGAGACCGTTGCACAGGAAAAGTCAGAAATGAGATCAAAAGAGGGCATTAGTGAAAAGAGGCAAAATGCCTCACACAACAAATATGGTTTTTAGTGCTTTTTAATGATTTCTTTTAAAGGCAAATCTTAATGGTGTGATTAAAAATGCTTGGACAACAAGGACATGTTTAGACAATATGATTTGGGATAGTATGAGTATGACTCTATTTTTGGATACAATCATGTTTTATTTTGATATCAAAATATTTTTACCATTTATAAGGATGGGAATTACAAGGCGAATACTTGAGTTAATTTTTGGGGTATTATGTTTCATGTTTTGACATCATTTAAAAAATGAAAATGGAGTGACAAGTGGTCCCACCTATTTAATTATTATTTAAATAGACCCTTATTTATATATTATTAATTATTTGTCTCAACAAATTAGTTAAGCTAATTAAGCTTAACAAAAAGAAGGTAGTTGAACTACCATAACTAATTAGCAAATAATAAAAGCTCAATCAAATGAAGAGACAAAGGAATAAGAGAGAATAGAAGGAGAACTTCTACTACAAGGTTTGCTCTGTACTTGTGAGATACTTCCATCATTCATTCATTTTGAGTTTACTAGAAGGCTTAACCATCTTGATGACAACAGGGTCTTATTGAAGGCAACAAGATTCAAAACTGAATTATATTTTCCAACAACTTGTCTTTAAAGGTGTATGATTTATCTTTGGCAATATGTGCTGTCTTGTTTGATTATGAATTA
>JASDQU010307877.1:4637-27365 GCA_032191745.1 Picea mariana
CCTTGGTATATATAGGAGACTAGGAGGTTTAATGGCCTAAAGCCGACATAAATAAAATAACATTACTAATCTAAATTACAACTAATGGCCTAGAGCCGACATAAATAAAATAACATTACTAATCTAATATGCCCCAATTAAGTGGTAATGAGCCAATATTAGGGCTTAACAAACAATATGATGATTAGCAATTTTATTTAAAAATACATCATCATGTGGGTGAGTTTGAGAATCAAGATCCTGGTCTATGTTTAATGCAGAAAATTCATCAACGGATTCTAGGAACCTCTTGATCTCAATATCATCCTCAAATACCTTCCAATGCTTGACATTGTTAGGTATAGAGGGTCTATATTTCACTTTTATATCATACTTGAGCTTAGGTGGCTGGGGGACTTTGAAATTGCTTGCCAAAACAGCTAGAGAATTGACCATGACATTCTTTTCCCTTGGCATAAATAAAATGTTGAAAGATGAGAAAAAATTGTCAACGAGGTCCCATACTTCGTTTCTGTAACTTCTGAGCCAGGGTTGTTTGGCCTGATAAGTGTTTATGATCTGTTGGAAAACTAACTTAGCATCTCCACACACTGATATCTTTTCAATCCTCATGTTCTTTGCATCCCTCAATCCCAAAACGAGAGCTTCGTATTCTGCCACATTATTTGTAGTTTGAAATTCTAATTTGTATGATAGAGATATGGGTTCCTGAGCAAGGGAAACAAGAACTAATCCGATGCCAACACTTTCTCTAGAAGAGGCTCCATCAAAGAACATTTTCCAAACAGAGTTTATCATAGGAGAATATTCACAGAGAGTAATGGGCTTTCAGATCTCAAGAGAAGGCTCGAGGGCATCAGTAAGCTGAAATAAGCTAGATCCTAAATCAGCATCAAGGGCAAAGATATGATGATTGGTGGGGTCTGCCTCGTCACTAATGATGTAGGCCAGCTGAGTTTATCTATACAGTCTTCTATGTTTACCCCCAAAGACTAGGATGGTGGCATATGTGAGGTTCATTTGTAAGGTTCTCCGAAGCCATTTGATCCAAGATCTTGATAATAGCATGCCGAATTTGGGGGGAACATCAGCCACCACGATGTCCATGACCATACTTTTCATGGGCAATTGGAACAAGGTCACAACTAGATCTTTGATGACCCCAAGACATTGTACTCTCCTTGAATCAAAAGAATACAAGTCATGGTACTCTTTTTTGATTTCTAGTCCTAGTTCTTCCATGACAATTTTGGGCATGAGATTATGAGAGGCCCCTGAATCCATTAAGCAATTACACCTTATCATGTATGTTCAGGAATGTGTAGAAGGGGGGGGGGGGCATGAATCATCTCTATATTCTACCATAGGACCTAGGACGAGTGTTGGCTTCTCATCTTGCAAATTGATGGAGTCTGGGGGGGGAGCAGAGGTTCAGGCAACAAAAGATTAGTCAGGGATTTCTTAAAATATTCATGTTTAACCAACTCTGAAAGGGGGAATGGAATCCTAATCTTCTGAATTTCATGCTCAAAGTTAAAATAGGAGGGGGGCTTAAGAATTTCTCTTACCTCTGGGATGGGACCTTTGGCTATTGGTGAGGAATTATGAGCTTTTCCTTATTTATTGCTACTTGGTACAACATTGGGAAGTTTTTTTGTCCTTGTTGGTTGCTCAAGAACATCAGGCTTTACTCCTTTATTCTTTGACTTAAGTTTGTATCTATTAGGGTTTTCGTTGGTCTTATCCCCCTTACTTAATTCATTTAATTAAATGTCCACGAGAGACTCATTGTATGCTGACTGAGTTAAGTGAGGAGAAGGGGATGAATCTTCAAGATAGTGAATTTATGGGTCTTTGTCCTCTTCCTCTCCACCATCGTCTATGGAATGTTTATTCTAAAGAAGGGTCTAGATTTTCTGATCATCCATGTCTCTGTTCCAAGGATCCCTCTTCATAATCTGAGGAGCATTGTTATTCAGCCTCCTGAAGTGTAATGAACCTCAAAATCTGTCACATAAAAAAAAAAATTGCTCATGCATTCATTCTTAAATGGGTTCAAAATTGAAAGACGGTAGCCCTTTGTATTTCCTGTTTAACTCTAAAAAATATTTGCTAGAGCCCTGGCTGACATCGACTAACATTACTACCCAAATACAAAATATACATACTCCGCATCTCAATAACCACCTATAGTCCTATAGTCATATTCACCTTCATATCTATAAAAATATGTAAAGCCATATAATAGGCTTTGAACTACAATGATTTTGGGACTTATGGCCCTAAGCCCTATGCATACATTTGACCCGCAAATACTTGATCAAAAGAGCTTGTTCAACAGGATGAGGGTAAGGGCTTGGATTATATGCCTCTGCAAAGTGTCTTATCACAAGAATTATCACATCACTTTTCTAAAAGCGTTCGGATAGGGATGGTGGATTAGGGAAGGCTCCCCGGGTAAATTTTGTGTAACGATTTTCTTTACCCAAAAGCTCATACTAGAAACTTGTCTGAGTCCACCTGGCCTACATGAAAACTTCCACTGGACATCACATTAACTGAGTTCATAATGGTTTAGGGTTAAAGGCATTCGTAACCCATTAAATGTGAAGGGGAGGGATTTGGACAGACGTGAGTTAAATCCTACCAGGCCATTAATGGGGCAGGGTGTATGCGGATGTCGAGGCCATCACCTGACCCATCGTCCACTATGGACGTACCAAGCCTTCTTCATCACATGGCCTCTCATACCAAAAACATTCACTTTATGAGGAGCAGGTTCTTTAGGCTATAGGGTTTTTACTTCTGTCGTGACGGGTTCTCTGAAAACCTAGCTCTGCGACTTTGTTTTCTCTGCAAAGGAAAGAAAACTATGAGGACTTTCTTTGATGGAGGCAACATCGTTACCCAACAGCCTGGTAAGTTTCACACTATCACTACATCTCTGGTCATAGATTAGTGCCCGAGTTATTTTTCTTTCTTTTTATCGTCGAAAGGTAACCTACACGCCGTAATGATTATACTTATTGTGAGTAGTCACTCCCTAATTGCCAACTCTCAAGGAAAGCATTATGAAATTACTCACTACTCATAGGTAACTTCATTATCGTATTCTTATCCATTCCAAAGTTCTTGAAAAGCCTCGATACCTCATTCTTTTTCTTTCTTAGTGGTTCCAATGTTTCTGTAGGTAGCTTCCTTTAGGGATTGTCGTTCCTCACTCTGCTTCACTATTTTGTATCATCAGGTAGTACTGAGTCTTTGCATAACTCTCCAGGGTTCCATTCCAGAAGTTAATTTGTTAGAGTATGAACCATGCTATAATATCATGTATTCTTTTCCAAGTTATATAAATTTTCTTTTCCTAGGCTCTGACCTATCGGGGGTGTTTAAATAATGTTTTCCCAACCTAGCTCTGTTGATGCTCACCAAAAATCCGTAACTTCAAGGGAGGAGGCCGAATAAATTTTTCATAATTTTCTTCTATAGCTTTCGAATTAGTGATACCTCTCATGTTCGAGAGTCTTATATCAAGCAATTGGTAAACATTTGTGGGCTCTGTATTGACTGTCCGCAGTCTTTCATTATGGAGAGGGGTATCTGTATTATTCTGTGTTAAATTAATTTTTTCTCTAAACATCGATTCTTGTGTTTAAGATTAGGCGTTCTCATAGTGACTGTATTTACTTTATTTCTTTATGAAGGCCCTATAGAGTATTTTCTGTGTCTTGTTTATTCTTCTATATAACTAAATTATACTCATCCACTGTTCAATGTTTTCTCGAATTGGTGTCGGGACTACTGTACATTACAAAAATCTTATTTCTTGTAAAACCCTTCTTTTGGACTGGATATTGTGACTAATGATGGGGCCCTATTTGATGTGAGGGTACCCATCAGTTTAATCGAGCTCACTCTTCCCCTTTCGGTTCCTTGACAGGTCATGACTTGGATTTGGAATGCACCTATGCCAATTCCAAGATAAGTAAAGGTTTTGTCAATTGGGTAATCTCATTGTCTTACATGAATTATAAAATTTCGAGTTTGGTTTGATCTTTGTCTGTTACTAAAAATTTGAACGCCTTGTTGTTTTATAGGTTTACATGGATGCTGCGCTCGATTAAATCAGGCTTTGCTCAGAAAGGTATTCCAGTTTCCAGTAAGAGAAGTTCCTGAAGGATTTAGAGGAATCCTGGTGATGTTGGTTATCACTCTGGCATTCTGTATTTAATATTGGTTAATCCGAATCTTTAGATGTACAGATCTTTATTTTTTATTACTATAGAAGTGGTTTAATTTCCTTCCTATTATTCAGTGGTTGTGATTTATTTTACTAGTATCTATACCATGGTCTTGTCGAGATATTCGAGTTAGATAGCCGTGATTCGATTTACATGGAAGGGCAGAACTATACACTGATCTATTTCATACATTTAATAATGAAATCTTTATTCATTAATTTTTCTGGTGTCATGCATTAAAATTCTCTTATCTAGAGTAGATTACACATTAATTTGTACGGACATACCCATATATATATATATATATATATATATATATATATATATATATATAATCGTATGCGTAACTGTGTATCTATATTTACCTCAATTCAAATGAGTAATTCTTTTCCACATTGTTAATAGTCACATTGTCGGCAAGTTCTACAACCTATTTATAAAATCCACGGTCATGGTTCTGTATAGATATAAATGAGTATAATACTCCTAGATTCATTTCTAGATTTATTTAAATCTTTATTCAGGTTTGAAATTTCACCACAGACTATGAATACCTAAAATGCATGTGATCTCATGACAGGTGTAAATTTCCAGGATTGTACTTTCAATTCTAGCGTCTGAAATAATATATAAAAAGGGGTTCCAGATTTTCTAACTTTCAACTTCGCTGATCTTTACGCATCTAGCATTTGTTTGCATGTTGTTGATACATACTATTTATTAGTATATGATTCATATAATACATGAAAAAACATATATAATATTAACTATTTCTGTTGTAGATAGTCCACTTCTAGTTTGCTGTAATGCCTATACAGTTTCCAAAATAATATATAAGTATATATATGATCCATAAGATCCATGTTGTCTCATATTTCTCCTCAATTCCAAGTTATAATAGAAAGGAAGTCTCCGCTAAGTGATACGATTTTATGAAATTTAATTATAGAGATACACATAAACGTATATATGTGTACAGGCCTACTCAACTCCGATTATCCATAGATAGATCTGCTTAATATTTCAGTTACATAAATAAACATATGCCTATAAATATATCTGTTCCTTTCAAGCTCATTTATACATAGATAATCCTACCTAGAATTTCAATTTCAGTGTTAAACATACTCTTGTAGATGGATCTGTTCTTTCAAGTTCATTTGTAGATAGTTTTTCCTAGCATTTTAGTTTCAGGAGGAACCATTCCCATAATTTAGTCTTTGATTATAAACTTCATACAACGAACATATGTCATCCATGGAAATTATTTCAACTTAACACAATTAGATGCATAATATCAGATACACAAATCATTCAAACAAAGAAGGAGAAGATTTACATATCTGAACCAGTTCACGGGAATACAAAGGGAACAACCACGTTCCTCCAAACCATAGAATATGGTAGCCAAAATCACTTGCCCGATTCACCCCCTAGCCTGACCATGAATCCATGAGGGCGAACTTGGAAAACTCCTCCTCTTCAATGTCCTTCAATTCCAGCAGATTCCTCTTGCCTCACACTCACTCAGTAGTGTTCATAACAGCAAGGAAAAATCAATACTCTCTTTTCCCTTAGCATACTTGGCAGCTTCCTACCTCCTCACATATGCTATTTATCAATAAAAAAAAAATCCCTAGGTCTTTTGCCCTCCCTTGGAAATTTTCGCAGCTTTCTAAATCCCTTATTTTCAGAGGCTACCAATGGCCAAATCTTTGATTTGCCACTTGTAACAATCATCCCAGAGGTAGTTCCAACATGTTCCCCACTCATGGAGTCATGGTTAACTGATTTTAACATGGTTGTTCCATTTGTCCTCCTACAATCAATATAAAATATTATGTTTTTATACAAGTGTCATAGTCAAATAGTTAGTTGGGTCAAATCAGATCTCTGCCCAAAATTCATAATAAGCAATTACAATTATTAAATTTGGAATTTGGAATTTCCCTAAATGGAATTTTTTTTCCAAATTCAAATTTACGAAAAACGGAATAATTTTCCAACAAATTTAAATTTCAAAAATACTTTATTTTTGGGGATGTCAGATGAAGTTTCCTCTGTTATCAATATTTTGAGGACTTTTGTATGTCTTCTTTCCCTCCAATTCCAATCTTTCCATTCTAGTTGAGAGTGATTTTAGTAACTTGGTTACTTCATCCATTTGAGGGGGAAGGGCAGAAGAGCTGGAGGTTGAGGCTTCAAATCTTCCTCTTCCTCTGTCTCTGTCGGCCTTATTCCTGAGTCGGTCCACTTCCAATATGTTAGACTCTACTTCTAGGGCTGCATCTTTCATATGATCCAAGGAAATATCTCTTCTCTCTCTTAAAAGGAGCTAGAAGTCAAGTTCAAAAGCACTAGCATAGGTAATTTTGGCAAAGGCTTCTGTAGGCTTTATCTCAACAACAGTCTTATTGTACATTTTGTTGAATCTTTTGGAGAAGTCAGAGATATACTCTCCCTCATTTCTCTTTGGGGACCCGAACTCGGTGATATAGTACATGAAGTCCTTTTTATCCCCCCACTGTCTCAAGAAGATATCATCTAAAGCCTCAATCCCATCAATGGATCTACGAGTGAGGGATATGAAGCATTTTCTAGCTTCTACGCCAAGACTGTGGACAAAAACCCTCATCCATACATCTTCATCTAATATGATATAGTTATCAGCATAAATGTAGAAGGTTGCAAGGTGCTCCTATGCAGTAACATCTCCCTCCCTAGTGAACTTAGGTAGTTGCTTAAGGTAGCCATCGACTGGTAGGGCATTAAGAGGTTGAGGTAAGACGAGAGGGGAGTATCTACCAGCTACTATAGCATCCATTCTATTTCTAGGAGGATTAGCACCTACCATAGGGATGATAGGCAGAGGAGAACTAGGTGGTGAAGGTGTTAGAACAAGGGAGGCTGGAACTGAGCTTCCAAGAAGAAAGGGAAACAACAGAGGATTTGGAGAAAGAGATGGAGGGATTGAGGGAACTGAGGTCTCTCTTTCTGTGGTAGTGTAAATAGTAATAGGAGGAGGATTGGTGAAGCCTGGGGTAGGAAAATATTTTGAGGCATTGGATCTAAACCACGGTATAATTTCAGGGGAGAGTGGAGTGACAAGACTTTCTCCCTCCAATCCCAGACCAGGAGGGGAAAACTCAGTAGGAACACTCCCAAAATTTAAATTTGAAGAAAATCCAACATAAGGTATAACAGAAGGATGAAAAGAAGAAATTGGAGTTCCTATAGGATAGTGAAAATCATTAGAAATACCTAGTTCAGCTGCAGAATCTCCTTCTCGAAGGGCCTTTCTTTTGATAATTTTGTATGGGTTAGCTTCAGGTGTTGCTAGGGGAAGCTGTGAAGTAGAACTCATGTGTTTACCTATGGAAGCCACAGCTGAAACAGTGGAGTCGCCAATAGATCGACATCAATGGTGTCACCGCAGTGAAGTCGCCAGGTGCACAGTTTCAATCTTGATATACCAGATAGGTTGGCCCTAGGAGAAATATGTTATCATATGATCCTTAGTCAAAGATAAAAAGAGAGTATTTATCTCATACTAATTTCAATTAGGTTATTACTTTGTCAAATATACCACACAAGAAAAACAATAAGGTCTGAGCCATTTAGAATATAGGTTCGGGATTGGGAGATATTGCAAGCATGATATGAAAGGGTCAGTGATAAAAAAATTTGAAAAAATAATGATATGTTGGCCCTATGCTCATGACAAGTTTGATGATGAGGTTTTATAGAGAATTCCCATAGTTGGGATGAAGTCATAAAGAGAAAATCCTCGCCACACCTGACTATGTTTAAAACCTTTTCCATGTATGATAAAGTAGAGCTCATAAATCAAACCACTAATTTTTTTGTCTGAGAACAAATAGTTGAGAGAGAGAATGAGGAAGCTATAAGAGAAAAAGAATTCAGGATTAAAGCATAGGCCGAATGATCATCTCATGAGGAAGAGAAATATAGGGTAGCACAAGAGTTGGAGAAATAGATAAAAGTTCGGAATAGCTAAGAAATAAATAGGCAGAGCAGACCTATCTAGGGGAATTAACACAAGGATAGGTCAACATAGAACCATAATAGGATAAAGGGGAGATACAAGGAGGCCAACCAAAGCTAGTGATATCAATTGATGCATTGAAGGATGTATCAACCACAAGGATTTGTTCTCATACCATTGTGGACCTTACTACAGAGGATGATGATGATGATATGGAGACGGTGAAGGTCCCAATTCTGGATGAGTCCAATCCATACCAAGGAATCTGACTTTCAATTGATTCATATACAAAGGGAACACCTTTATATACAAATGTTGTTGAGAAAGTTCCATAACTAGGTCTATAGGTGCCACAACCACTCAAGGAAGAAAATGCAAAATAAAGTGACCTAGGAAAGGACAGTGAATAAAAAAGTACAAATGACAGAACACCTGATCAGGAAAATATTGAAACAGAAAGAGATCCCAAATAGCAATAATAAAGGACTATATGTGAGAATTGGGAAATAGATGAGTAGAACACCACTCCAACAAATGAGGAGAAAATTGTTGATCCATCCACTACCTCTTTTCCCAAATATGGAACACAATATATAGTGTAAACTGAAAATAAACAACATGATACATAAACTCAGAAGAAAATCATTGGTATATCTGCAGGAGTAGGAATTGAGCAGACTAGTAAGACATACTAGCTCCTCGAAGATCCAAACACTGTGAAAATGACATATAAGGAGGTGGAGGAGGTGGGAAAATAGATATAAGCAATATATAAGGTAAAAACCCCTATCCTAGAACACATTCATACCCAAGGAAGAATGGGAAATATGTATGCATGGGGCGACCAATCAATATCGGAACCACTAGATGAAGCAGTGGATATTGAGGCAATATACTTTGACAAGAAGAGACAAATGTTGGTAAGAAGGACATGGAGGAAGAGAAAAATAAGTTTATACAACACTATGGCTTTGACCATTGAGGAAGCCTTGTTGGATTGCAAGAAAACTAAAGTTAGTAAATTTCTAGGGGTGGGGATGGCCATATCTCATGCCACCATTGACTAAGCCAAATCAGATGAAAGAGATTTTGATGCAATGAATAAATAATTAGAATATATTAGGAATCAAGTGTATTATTACAAGGATGCCACATAGCAAGTGATGACCTTAAGGTAAAATTTCTTGGAGGAGTATGGAAGATACAAGTTGGTTAGAGATGCCATTATGAAAAAATTCATAAGCTACCAACAAGAAAATCTGTTGTGCACTATAACATGTAAGTAAATGTTGAATGGGTTGAAAAAGCACATATAACCTTGAACCATATTGAGTATATTACATATATTGAGAAAGGTTGACGAGAAGAAGAGCATGGCATCAAAATTCTCACTGATGATAGTAGGGATAGGATATAGATGGACACAAAATGTTGGGTTCAGGATATTGTTGAACCAAAAAAGAGAATGCACAAAAGATGGGATGAATTTCTTAGTAATTGGGAGAAAATCGATGAGGGAATGACATAAATCCAATTCCCCAAGTTCGAGGCACCAAAATATTTTCAGGACATCAATGAAATAATGAAGCAACACATAGACAATGACTAGAGTTATGATCCATATGTTCATAAGATGACTACTTTGGAACAAGGACAAGTTAAAAATATTCATGTGAAACATTATCAATATGATTGTCAGTTTGGAGCGTGTGACTACCAAGATGGACAAGTATGTACAATGCACTAATGCTAAGAGTGAAGTACTCAATACAACTATGGATTGGCATCACTTATCTTACATGCACATGTGTGAGGACCTCTTCTCTCAGTAGGCCTATTATGGCAAAGCACATCCACTATATCAGTCACCTCATATATGAGAAATAGTTGGGAGAGAACACATTGATGAGTTTACATTACTTTCTATGTTTGCTTAAAATAGAATTAGTACTGTTTTTAGACATTTTAACTTTTGATAAATAAGAGAATAAACCATGCACAAGGGGTTGATGGTTTTTGTAAGAATTTTTTTGGATTAAGACGAGAAAATTGTTTTCCAGGTGGATTCAGAATCTCGGAAGGAGCCAAGATGATTTACCAAATATAAACATTCTTTCTCATAAATAGATTTTTCTGCAATTTGATTGAATGCTATAGACGTCTAGTAATATTTTAATCATTTTTCAGTTATCTCAATTGATTAATAAATATATGGGTAAATTTTGGTGAAACATAATATTACTTGATAATTAGTTCTTTGTCTTATGTGAAATTAGAAAAGTATAGAACTATTTCTTGCTTATCTTTCCTTGTATATATTTTTGCATGCATTCTATTTAAGTTTGTTTCTTAAGTATATCTGGTAATTGATAAAATTGATTTAGTAATATTGTTGGGGGAATTTAGCTTCAGATGTTACTTACTTGCTACTTCTAAGGTTTATATTGAGTATGGATTTCCCCAACAAATATCTTTCTTTTGCCATTCATTTTCCCTTTTTAATATAGAAAGGAAAAAAAATCGAGTAGTTAGAAGAACACCTATGAAACAAACAAAATCAATAAATCTCATCGAGTGGTTGTCGGGACATTAATATGTAGGATTACACCATTCCAAATGGGGAAGACTTTAATTTGTCCTCATCATTGGGTGTGATCCCTCCTTTTGAGTTAAATGGAATCCAATCCCCTTAACACAAGGATCTCAAATTTCAGAAATCAGTGAAGCATTCAAAACGTGTCCTTGTTCAGAACATCTATATCTATGATGATGATTATGGTGATGATGATGATGATGCTTTTGATCAACAATCCAATCATGAGAAAATTAGAGAGACAACTTCAATTGAATATGAAGATGAAGTTTTACATAATCAAGTTCAACATGATCCTTCCAACTATGTTGTAAGCCCTTAGGAAGAAATGCAATTTAACAAAAATCAACATGTGTTAGGATATGAAAAATACGACAACTTCCATATCCTAGATTACTCCAAACCGGTTAAGTTTGTGATTGGAGGACTTCTTGATAAATAATTATCAAAAATCAATAATGAAAAACTAAAGTGCCAACATTGCAATCACATTGGTCACATGGAAGATCAATGTTTTGATCTCCATCCTTGTGAACATTGTGGAAATAAAAACCATTAATTATATAAATTCTCCAAGAAAAGAAAATTGTAATATTAAATATTCACAATGGATTGACCGATCTTTGGTAATGGTCATCAACATTCAAGTGATTATTTCAGTCTTACCGAAGAATTCAATCTCAAGTAAAGACACATATTGCAGTAGAAGGTGTTCACTGTCCTACATATTAAGGGGGGGGAAGTGCACAAATCCATTGAAGATGGTTCATGCTCAAGCAAAAACAACTTTTGGTCTCTCATTTTAGCTGACAAAGGGGGGAATCAATGATGCTTTTTAGAATTAAAGTTTTGACAAAACAAACAAAACGTCACATGGGAAACAAACAAATCACTAGATAGGAAAAAAAACAAATCACCAGATGAGAAATAAAGTAAAATTTTCATATGGGAAAAAAAATCACCAAATGGGAAACAAACAAATTTCCAGATGGGAAAACAAACAAATTGCCAGATGGGAAAAAAATCACCAGATGGGCATAAAAAATATAGATGGAAGACTTTGGTATAATTATGGTTCAATTTATTACATTTGAATCATACAAAGGATAGAAGATTGATATTTTTATTTTAAGAGAAATATTATTGACATTTTGGTCATTCAACCTAACAAAGGACAACTCGATCCTTATGCATTGCATCTTGGCATTTGATTGAGTTGTTAGGAAATTTCAAGGATGTGACATACTTGCACCTGATTCAATTCTCTTGGTTCACTCTCATCATATTATATTTCACATCAATGAAAAAATTATAGGCATTCCATCTCACATGTTTACACAATGGGATTTTCCAGATTCTATGAGTTTTCAACATCTAGATTTGGTATTTTTTAGGTAGTTCTTCATCAAGGCTCATCTAAGGAGTCTTAGCATGAACTTGTTAGTATTATTTTTCAAACTTACAATTAAGGGGGGGAATGTTAATTTGTGATTGTTAATGTTAATCATAAAGTCCTAGTACACCACCTTTGTATATTTCACATTATAGGATACATTTTTTATCCTAAGTGTGTTTCTATGTGCTACTTTTCCTCCTCCTATCTTATCTCCTAATGAGGTGTTGATTTGAGATAAATTGAGGTGGTTTTATTCATGTATTATATATTTGTATCATTAGAATGAATACAATGAATGTGATATGGCTTGAGGCCTTTTCCACCAATTTGTTGTCCTATCTAATGTTCTATTTATTATCATTAAACTCCATTGATAATTGTCATTTAACATTATCTAGTAATTTTTTTTATTAGTTTCCATTAGTCTTTTCAATTTCTTTAGAATAAAATGTGTATTGGAGCATGATGAAAATTGTTTCTATTTTTGTCGGCTCGATTATTAAAAATAAATAGAAATAAAAATAATATGGTTTTTAATTGTCATAGGGCTTGGACCATATGATCTATGCTTGTATGATATGGAGCTATAAAGGAACAATAAAAAACAAAATAAGAAAAATAAAAGTTTGTATTGAATAGTTTCCTTCATCATTTTATTATTTTAGCTTATTGTTTCAAGAATCAATATGTTGTATATGAAGTAAGAGCATGTACCACTAGAAAACCCAAAAACATTTTCAAAGGAAAAAATTGAAAAGAAAGAAACTCATGCTATGATTCTTCTCTTTAAGGAAAAAAATTAAAACGTTTTTCCATAGGTTGGAGGAGGTCAAGATGACATTTGAGTGGCATTAATGGGAGATAGGATTGAAGCCATGGGATTCATTTTATCTATGATATATATAAAAAATAAAGTGAATACAAATATTTTTAGGAGGGATGCACAAGATTTCCACCCAAAATCTTGATCACCATCGAACTAGAGGAGAGATCAATGAAAAATATTAGTGATAGATATTATACAAATATGGGGCATGCCAAGCAACATACCCCCAAAAGTCCAATCAATGTCTAATAGGATAGGATTGATGGTCTTCAATTCAAGTAACCCTTCAAATCCTTGAGATAATTAAGGGACATTTGGCCTTTTTCCACATCAACAAAGTACAAGACAGCTTAAGCAATGTATTCTATAAATATCCATATGGAGGCCACATCAAATTTTCACATGTGGACTAAAATGTCCAAGAAGTTGAGATAATTAGGTGATTTGGTTGTGAGAGCTGAAGAATTTGAGTAGTTGGATTAGTGTAGAACACAAATAGATAAAAAGGAGATAACAATTATGGGACATGAGAATTAGTAAATTGAAGAACTAATAGAACGGGTTTTTTTCTAAGATCCCTGAAATAATAATACTATTAGAGAGTAGAATCATTAAATTGAATATATTCATGTATTGTAAATTATACTATTAATAAAATGGTAGGTCATGTTTTCCCCTCAGGGGTAACTACTTCTAGAGAAACCCTCTCAAGGGATGTTCTCTAGAATTAGACTACTCTTTCAATTTTCTCCTTCAGACATATGATTTTACTAGCTCAACCATAGTATATCATCTTCCCTCTGTCACACCTCAAATAAAACATGCACTTGTAGCAGGTACACTATGCCTTCATTTGCACACGGTCTTGGAAATTTGGTTTAGTTTGTTTACTTAACTTGTTGTGATATGCTCTCATTATATGGGTTTGATACTTAGACATGGATCTATGACTTATGAGATAATTGTGAATGTGATGGAAACTTAAATGAGATCTAATAACACTTCATGACAATAAGAATTTTACTAGTTTCCTCGTTGTAACATGGGGGACATCATTATCCTTTAGAAGTGACATCAAGTCTCAAGTGAGGTCGTACTACTAGAAATATGGTTAAGGTAGTGTGTTTCATATCCAAACCATACTTATCACTTCTCATTTTTCCATTTTCACTACCATTTCATTCATAAAATGTATTTCCTCTCACGGTTGACTTATCAATTATCATTCTGAAAGGTCTAGCCAAGAAATCCTAAGTCAAATAAGCCAAAAAATCTAGAGGCGAAGATAAAATAAAAAAAGTAAAAGCCACAAATGTTAAAGATTTAGCTATGCCACCTCACTAAGAGGCCAATGCCTTGAGTCCCATGTTTGTCTATGGATATCTAAAGAAAAAGAGACTTGAATAAATGAAAGAAAGAAAGAAAATGGAAAAGAACAATGTCAAGGAAATGGTAACTCAAAGAGAAAGCTCCCTCTTAAAATATTATCTACTAAATCCTAGCTAACGAAAGTTAGTTGAACAAGTCTAAATACCTATACAACATCATACATGACTTTGATGATCAACACATAAAGTTTTCAATATTTCCATCATATTGCCTTGACGATCAACACATGAAGATTTCCATCATATCACCTAACTCTAACTTAGTGACTTAGGAAATACTACTTGTCTTAGGACTTGTAAATGGGTTAGACCCACCACTATAAATGGGAAATATGCCTTGATATCCACGTCCTCACCTCATAATCTATGATTCTACCTCAAGATCCATGTACTTCATTGGGATAGGTGTCACTACATTGGGATCCATGACAATGCATTGGATGATGATAGGGACTCCACATCATCATCACTTGCCACATGGACCATTCCTAGAGAGTTCCCTTGTCTTGATGGACCATTATTCACACACATGTAGCTTATTGTGCATTATTTACCACACATGTGAGTTTTTTGAGGTTGTTTAGGTGGTGGTTATCGGTGGTTGTAGTTGGCTGCATATTTTTATGAGTTGGCTATGACCCATTTCACTGCTTTTTTGGGGGGGGCTCCTAGCATGTGGTTCCACATGTTTCATTCATAATTGGAGAAATACACTTGAAATCCCACCCACGTGCCTTGACGTCATCACTTTTTGGGGTGCATTTCACTTTGATATGCTTCACTCATTGCTTCAAGGGGTTTATTGAGTGGGTGCCCTTGTTCCTAGGCCCCCTGTTGATTGTTCATATAACATTTGGAGGTTGTTGGCATATTTTTATGGAGGGTGCGTTGATGAAAAGAAATGGAAGTCCTTATACAACCATTTTTTCAATCTTTTTGGGATAAGGAAAGAAAGTTGGGATTATCACCCTATGTTTATAGCCTTAACAAAAATATCAATCATCCCTCAAACAATATGTACTTGGGCCTGATACTAATTTATGTGTGTTTTATTTTAACAAAAGAAAAATAAGAAAAACTTTCATGTATAAAATTTATAACAAATTTGAAAAATAATAAAAAAATAAAATTTGAAACATCATTACACATCAAGTCTAAAGATGAGACCAAAAATCAACTATGATTTTATTGATTCAATTCCAAATTACATCCAAATCCTTTCTTTGCATAACCCTCTGTGGGTAAGGACCAAAGTTAGAATTATAAGTCTAAGGTGGAATGTTACATCACACATACATCATTGATGTCTTCTATGAAAATATGAAGATCGATAATGCTGGATCAACTAGCTAAAAATACATCATTGTCTTGACTTTGCAAAATAATTCTAATTAGCACTGAAAACTAATTCAGAAATCAAATTACAATTAACATACTATCAAAACAAATGACTGACCTTTTGAAGCATGTCAAAAATATATTCTTCTTGGTCCTTCTTATTTCCACCTTTAGTAGAACCCTGTTGTCAACAAGAAGATTTAGCCCTTATGTAATTCATAAATGAATGAAATACAAATGAAATCTCACTTTAGAGCAAGAGTAAACCTTATCATAATTTTCCCTCTCTTTTCTCTCCTCATTGTCCCTCCATCAAGTCTTCCTTTTATTCTTCACAAGGTAGTTTGATTGGTTTTAACCAGCTTTTAGTCAAGTAATTAACTAACTTTGATTAAGTGGGAAAAGTTTTAATAAATGATAATAATAAAAGGGTTTAAATAAGTAATAACTAGTAGGTGGGAACCCCCTATGTATCTTTATTGTTTAATTTCAATATCCCCTTGCACCTCCATATACTTAATATGCATTCCATACCATAAAATAAATGTGCATCCATGAGCCCAAATAAACAAACATGCCAAAAATACACTTGTGACCCCCAAAATAATTCAAATATGCCAAAAATAGTTCAATATTATTTGTTGTCCAAAAATATAGTTTAGATATATTTAAAATTCAACTACAAAGTAAACATCCATCATAAAACAAATTCAAAAGTCGTATTTTTTATGGGAGGTTGTCCTCCTTTGTTCACTTTTCTAAGATGATGTCATCCTATACGTTTGTAAGTATTCCTTAACGGTCTTTCTACTTTCATTTGTTGATGCTTTAGGGTGCATATCACCAAAGGTCATGTTTCCTAGCTCAAGATTTTGGGGAATGGAATGAGAAGTAATAGAATGGGAATATTTTTTGGATGAAAAAGAGATAAGTGAGCAAGCAGGCTACTTTCCTTTGCTTAGTTCAAGATCTTGAACTAAAATGTTATGGATTTTGGATTGTTGATGTGACAATGCAAGTGAGGCCATTGAGATAATAGGAAGAAGCGATTTCTTAGGTGGATATGGAGGTGGAGGTAATGATAGTGATACAATAGGCCAACCATTGATATGAGGTTGATGATTATAAACTTCTTCATTCCATCCATCATTGGCCGGAATGTCAGGTTGCATAAACACATGTGGTTGTACAAGAATATTGGTGATGTTGGGATGAGGTTGTAATGGGAGTCTGATAGGTGGAGGAGAAGGGTGGAAATTCCCCTGGCCAGCTAAATGAAGAAATCTAGTTTGTAGGAGTTGGTTAAAATCCTTAGATTATGCATCAAAAAGGACAAAAAATCCAAGTATTTTGTTTCTACCCCTCTACCAATCAGCTTGTTTTCCTCTATTCCAATAACTTTGTTTCCCTTGTTATCTCTATTAGATTGATTACTTCCATGACTGAAAAATGTCATCTAGGTAATCATGAAGACTGGATTAGTGTATGCATACAATAGTAGGTAAATCATCAAATATAATTTTGTACTTAACATAATTTAAAAGTGGCTCTGACTCAATTAATAATCAAGAATGCAAACAATCAAGGACAAGTGAGGAAAAAGGAACCCAGAGTCAAACAATATTCTCTTCCTTGAAACCTTTTCCAAACTATGTATCACTTATTCTCCTACAAACTGATATTCATTATATACTTTATAACATGAGGAATATAGTAAAATTAGGAAAAATGAAGGGATTTGTAATGATCATAAAGTGAAATTAAATGATGAGAAAGAGCGATACATGTTCATAACCATAACATATCTTAAATCAGTTTGTTAACTTTCATCCATAATCATTGTACTTATGCTCAATACCAATCAACAATAAATTTACATATGTCATACCAATCCATTTATTCACTATTTAGTTCAATTATGTGCCAATTATCATTCAAATAGACTATTAATATGTCTACTATATTTTCTTCAAAATCTTTTAATTTGTTTACATGACAGGGGGAAGAAAATGTGTTTAAATGCAAAACGGTATTGGGATTTTGGGAAGAATTTATGTAAAGTGGGAGTATGAAAGGCGTTGATCCTAAAAATAAATAAAATAAGCAATGGCCACTTCCAAATCTATTTCAGATTACCCTCTTTAAAACATTCGTTATTGGTTGTCATCTTAAAATTATACTTAAATGACGAGCATATAATTTTGTGATTGCATTCTTTTATAAAATAGAGCTCATGGTTCAATTTCCAACTTAATGCAGAGACAAACACCAATGTATCATTTTCAATCTAGATTAAAAACATGCATGCAACATCCTATATGTATTCCTCATACACTTGAAAATTATTCATACCAAACTGTCAGCAACCTTTCTCTTTAATAGAAAACATTTCCTATTTTATGCAACAAGGGGAGGAAAGATGGAAATTTAGATGATACATTACCTTGGGAACTTAGGAATGATGTATGGAAAGTGATAAAATGAGAATAGTTGGTCCTTTATACATACGGTAAAATAATCAATGATTATTTGACCATAACAAAAATGATTGTATTGATAATATCAATTTTTGTAACCCAACAGTTATGTGTACGAACATGAAAACACAGATCAAACACCAAATCATCTTTAATAAGATTTCTATTTGGTCAAAATCAAACTCAATGAGTTTTTGTATGGCTTGAATTTAAATCCTAGTGTTACGGTCTCTGTTTTATATTCAGGCTCATCAACCCTTTAAAACTATGCATATATTTTTATAATGCATGAGGATTCAAAATTGTTCAACATGTTCAATATTTCAATATAACTTTGCTAGAATACATGCATGCATTGGAATTAATCAATTCATAGTTTTGAAACTCAATTCCACAAAATAGAGTATCAACCGAACCATTTTGCCTGTAATATTTACATGATATCTAAAAAATTAGAGTTTACTTAAATAAACGTTCCATGAGGCTCGGGTTTGAAACTAGGCATTAAAACTCCATCACAATACTACGTGCAAGGTTAATACATTTTGGGTTTGGAAATATAGCAAACATGACCCATTAACATCTCACAAGTAGATTCAATAGTCGAAGTATGGACATATTTTTCAAATAATATATGGGTTTGAAACTGTCAAACAAAACATGCTAAAAAATTCCCTTATAATGCCACTATCTTAGCATGCAAAAATAAGAAACTTGAACCCTTCCTTAGGACTTGATCCATAATTGATATTACAAACTTGTTGGTTTTGAAACTGAGAGAACTAGCAAGGGTTTGAATGTGGATATTGGAAGGAAATATTGGTTAAACTAGTATTATAGAGTGGAGGTCAGGTTGTATGAATTCAATACCAACACCATTAAAAAAACATTTAAGCTCATATTTTTTAATTGCTTGCACTAGGATTTTTCGGGTGCATCTTTTAAACTATTTCCCATTATTTATTTGTAATAGAGACCTGTATTTGAACCCAATATAACCATTTAAAATAAATTATTTCCAATAGCATAGTCATAAATTGAGAACAAAACTTAATCTTTTTCAGAGGTATTCAAGACTCAAATTGAAATGGAGGGTAAGAAAAGCACACTTCAATGTCAATTAACAAAGAGGCATTTTCAAATTATTGTTGAAAAATAAAATTTGATGTAAAATGAGCTAAAATATACATACCTTCTCAAGAGCTTGAAATACTTGTGAAAATTAGTGCAAATGATTATGAAAGCTACAAGGGCTAAGCTATGTAACCAAATTGTTGCCAAAGAAGAAAATTTTCCAACAACTTGAATGAAAAATAGAATGCCAAAATGATCCAGGATGATCTCCAAACAAGGATTCATGACTTTGCACACCATGGAGAAGATCATTAAAATAATGATTGGTGATAGGTGACAAAGTTTAAAAGGAATGTTTAATGATTCATATTGTAAAAAAAATTAATATTGTTTTAGCATAATGTGCTCATGTATTTTTCATTTAATTTGTAAAAAGGAAATTAAAATTAAGTGTGAGAATCCACCTCACAAATTGGTTTCCTAGTTTTAAGGGGGGATTAGTTTTGTGTGAGAATCCAACTCACAAATTAGTTTCTTAATTTTAAGAGGAGGTTAAGAGTCTCATGGGTTCGTTTGGGATCCTTCCTCATTATATCCCAAGTAGTTTCCTACTCTCAAGGGGAAGTTAAGGTTGGTTGAGATGCTTTCTAATTTTTGTCCTTGAGTTGTTAATAGATCCTAAAATTGTGGATCTTGTCTCCTTGAATTATGGAGAGAGGGAAACTATATGTATTCCTTATGTAAGCATTGTAAAGGGAATATTGGATTATTGAGAGGGGCGGTGAATCAATAATATTGATTTTAAATACATTTTAACCACAACATATATAAGTGTTGGTATCCTTATGATTTGTTTACCAATATCATTCAACAAGTGCAAAATAAATGAACGATGAAAAATGAGCAATCATACACATAGACAGTACACCATTATTTTTATGCGGAAACCCAATGTCAAAGAAAACAACATAATGATTTTTCTTATATGTCTGTAAGAAGTACATTCATTGGAAGCACCAACTTCCTTTGTTCTCCAACTGCAACTGTAAGGAGGCTCCAACCCCCTAGATTCTCAGGTTATAACCTGAAGGAAGCTGCAACTCCCTATTTCTTTGGCCACAACCAAAAGGAGGATACAACCCTCTATATTCTCTAGATACAATTGGAAGGTGGCTTAACCACCTATCCTTAGCCCATCCAAACTACCCTAAAGTATAAATTTCAAATGTAGACAACATGTCATTGTCACTGATTCAAATTTGTCACTATCACAACTATCATTGAAATCTTGTTCCAACCTGTACCAATATTCTTCAAACTTTCTTGCAGATATGTGACATGTCTATTTTTCAGCACATGGATGTACTCTCCTTTCTTTACTGCAACTCATGGGTATTCGTGCCTCCGTTTGATACATATCGATAACTATCACAAATATCTTCTAGTATCACAACTATTGTCTCTGCCACTCTGTGTTTGTCCCTGTCTCAGTCTCTATCACTGTCTAATCACTATGTATCTACTCACAAACTGGTTGTCTGATAGAAACAATACTCATACAATATCCAATTAGATCTAACACAACCATGTACTACGTTCATACATATGTCTCACTGAAATCATGTTGTTGGATTACTAAGAGGGGGTGTGAATCAGTAATAGAGCAATTTAATCATTTTTAACCATAAAATGCAAGTGTTATATCAATGTATCATTATCATCCAATATTTTCAAAGTAAATAAACAATGAACAAATGAACAATCATACACATACACAATACATTGGTGTTTTTACATGGAAACCCAAAGCGACATAAAACCACATAATGTTTTTTATTATATGTCTTTAAGAATTACATTCATTGGAATCACCAACTTCCTTAGTTTTCGAGATGGAACTAGAAGGAGGCTACAACCCCCTAGCTTCTCAAGCTACAACCTTAGGGAGCTCCAACTCTGCAATTCTTTGGATACAACCAGAAGAATGCTACAACCCCCTATGTTCTCTAGCCGCAACCATAAGGTAGCTACAATGACCTATCCTTTCCCCGTCCAACCTCCCTAAAATATAAGTAGAATGATAGAACCACTGTCACATTATTATTGTGAGATATACTACTATAAACCTGTACCAATCAACCTGCACCAAACAATTTGTACCAACCTGTACCAAACAACATGTAATCAACATGTACCATAAACAAGTGCATCAACCATGCACCAACTTGTACTTCAACCTTTACCATCAATGAGTGCATAAACCATGCACCAAATATCTACCAATAATGCATCAAATACACATAAAATATGACTCATCAATATGTACCAACATCATCAACTATACACCTCATGTATGTGCCAACTCATCAACTACTTGTCTCAACCATGTACCCAACATGTACCTCAACCAAAAACCCTCATCAATTTCATCATCCAAATCTTATTTGTAACTTTGTAATAGACCTGGTGTATATGATCACATACTTGCAAACCTTTCTTAACTTTAACAACAAGAGACTAGCATTTTCATCAAACTTTACTTTAGTCTCACATGACTAATTTTGGAT
This sequence comes from Picea mariana, assembly GCA_032191745.1. Taxonomy (NCBI): domain Eukaryota; kingdom Viridiplantae; phylum Streptophyta; class Pinopsida; order Pinales; family Pinaceae; genus Picea; species Picea mariana. The sequence continues at coordinate 26,544 of JASDQU010307877.1, forward strand.
TAGTCAACAACCCTAACTTGAAACAATCATAACTATTTACCTGTAATAAGTAGAGATCCGAAAATAATACAAAATGTTCTTCAGTGCATTTTATGAAATTCCTTTAGGTTTCACTACTTGGAACCTCTCAAAAAAGGATTTATAGCAAAAATGGCATACCTTGTTTAATTATGGCTTATTCTAGAGAGTGAACTTGCAGAGCGTGCCCGCAAGGAATATTTGTTGTATGGATCTGAAAATGGTACAAAGAATACTAAAGATTTTACTATAACCAATAAATTTTGTCTTACAGAAGTTGGATCTACTCTGAATAAGTTATGATGTTTTTACCCGAAACACTTGTTTTAGATTAGTTTCAGGACTAGCCACAAACCTTACTTTCCACAAAGTGTAACTCCAAAAATACAACGACCCACAAGATGAAATTTTTATCACATCTATTTGTATATGTTTCCTCAACGACCTCGAGATTTAGCGATCTAAATCATTATAGAAATAAATTTATTGATAAAATGGTGAGATGACCTATAAATAACATACCTTAGAAAGCATCATCCAAAGAATTTATCCTCCCTTGAATTTCGGCCTTATTTACTTCACCTTCCCTATGAAATTCACCTTGGATATCCTTTGCTTACCTCAGTCACTTATAGATATTTAATATACTCAAGTGTAATTAAAATTAGGGACTCTTGCCTCTTATTTATACTTTTATGTAGCTTCCTCAAGGAGTTACCTTATAACCATCTTAAACCACTTTCCTTATTTTAGGGCTAACCCACTTCTAACCACTTGTCCAGTTAGTAATTTATCCATTAACTT
>JASDQU010307877.1:33275-48693 GCA_032191745.1 Picea mariana
AGAGCTAGATCACGTTCATTATCCTGATAAGTGAAATTGTGACACAATCATAGACGTCGATCAAGGGGATAGTGCAGGTCCATAGATCTGGCCTTGGAGAGAAACCGAAGGTCAAGGATTCATGGAAACAAGAGTCAGGATTGACTCACATGCAGAAGTCCTGAAGTCCCGAAATGTGAAACGCCCTTTTTTAGGAGTGCAGTCACAACTTGTGGTCATATAGGTGAAGTCCATGCCTTGTGCATGTTCATGCTGGTGGGATTTCAATAGGGCATGAGGATCAAATAGCAGGATTTCAGTAGGAAATCGAAGAGCTAATCTAGCTCGTGAACGAGAAAATTTATTTAGTTCTCACACGAAGCATGTGGCTATTACAGTTGGTTTCGTGATCTGGGGCATTTCTCTAACTATTTCATTTTTGTTGACGATAAGGTTATCAAATTGTATGTGACCCATTCTTTTGTTCCATAGCCAACTTTTATCTTCCTTTCCTAGACAACACTTTTCATTTCCAATTTCACTTAATACATATATGTTGCTTGAATTTCTTGCAGCTGTTGCAATCAATTTTTCTGAACCTTCTTTTCTTATCTCACACTTCTGTGAATGGAAAGTAATTTTATGACCTAGGTCACACATTTGAATTACATTTAGAAAATTATGTTTCATATCTTTTACTAGTAGAACTTTTTCTTCCTTGGTATTCTTGTTTCCAATTATGAATGTGTCTTTCCAATGATTTTAGTTGAATCATCATTTCTGAAGGAGATTGATCCATCTATTTCCTTTCTTAATGTAAGAAACATGTCTTTATCACTTGTCATGTGTTATGAACAACCATTGTCAACATACCGACCACATTTCTTATGCTTATCTTGTAGAGCGAGTGTGCATTCTTCATTGCTATAATGATTATGCTTTCTTATCCATGTTCTCTTCTGATGTTCCTTTCTGTGACTGTTGTAGTTTTTTTGTGGTTCTCTAGGAGGGACTGTCATTCTACAATTTTTGGCCATGTGTCCAAATTCACTTGTAGCATTCCACTTCAGTGCTCAATGATTCAAAATTGTTGTAGCTTCTTCTATGTGTTTAAATAGGCCTTCTTGGATAACCATTTTTTGTATGACTTTCAAAGTTGTTTATGTTCCTCCTATTAGGTCTGCAATTTACATTTTTATGTCCAAAATTATTGCATGCATAACATAAACTAAAAAGGATAGTTTGATACCTGGGAGTTGAAGATATTCTGAAAGGAGTTACTTTTATGAATCCTTGTTCTTCCTTAGACCTGATTGTTTATGTCGGTTGTTGATTCTGAAATATGAATCTTCTCAGTGGAGGAGTATCCCTGTAATCTTCCTTGTAGGTCTTCCTATCCTCTTTGATTGTTTCTGCATAAATTTTTGGATATGTTTCTTGTTCTTTTGTTTTGTAGCTTGATCCATTTTCTGTTTGATTGTATCCAAGTTTGGACTTTTCACGATGAGGATTTTGACTGCTGATAATGTCATCCAAAACTTTTGAGTTGTTCTACATATTTTTCTTTTGAAGATCCTTTCTTAATGTGACAATCTCTGCTACCAAATTTCCAATGATCCTGTCTCTTTCTTCTAACTGTTCTTTGAGTGCTTCTTCAATTTCATGATCATTTGTTCTAGTTCCTTATTGTCTTCTTTCTTGTCTCTATTTTGCTTGTAGCTTCTTGTTTTTCTTCTTTTCTATTGTTATAACTTCTATGCCACTCAACAATTATTCTCGGTAGTCAACTTTTGTCTCTTCATATTCTTCTTCGGTGTCTTATTTATCATATTCTTCTACTACCATTAATAGAACTCTTTATGTCTCACCATCACTGACTTCATCTTCATTTGATGAGGAGATGTCTTCTTTGGTGCATAATATTTTCTTGAAAGCTTTCTTTCTAGTTCTTTTTCCTTTTTATGTTTTTTTTCTATTTGAGTAATCTTCATCATTCCTCTTATTTTTCTTATGGGGAAATTTGTTAGCAAAATGACCAATACCATCACAATTAAAACAAATCAATGGAAGCTTACCTTTATATTTGTCATTGGTTCCCTTGTTCAATCTTCTGACAAATTTGGCCACTTCTTCTTCATCATCTTTTGAGAAGTCACTATTGTTTTGCTTTCCCTTTTTCTTTGACCTTTTGGATGCTTTGAAAGATGCTTCTTTTATATCTGGATTTTCATGTTAAGTTCTCATTTCATATGTTGTGCAGATTCCATGTAGTTTGTCCATGTTTATTTAGTCTAGATCTTATCTTTCTTCTAGTGTTGATATATAAGGATCAAATCTCATAGGAAGAGATCTTAGTACCTTTTGAACAATTGCAGATTCTTCAATTTATTCTCCCAATCCTATGATTGCATTCATTGTTTCATTGACTCGTAATAAGTAAGATGCAATATCCTCATCTTCCTTCATCTTTAGTTATTCGAATTGACCTCTGTAAGTTTGAAGTTTTGTTCATTTGACTTTTGAATCTCCTTCATAAATATTTTGAAGTTTGTCCCAAATATCTTTAGCAAATTTACAATGTACAACTTTGGTATATATCGATTCACCAAGACCATTTAGAAGTGCATTTGTGGCTTTGGAACTATTTTGACTGAATTTCATTTCTTTTTCACGTGTTGGCATAATTGTTGTTTCTTTGTATCCATCTACTATTGATTTCCAAATTTCAAATCCTTCTTCTCCAGAATCCATACTTATGTCCATCAAACTATGGTATTCCATTTTTATACATGTTGTTTCTCTCCATGATCTACCTTTCAGTAGTTAAACTGATTTCTGAAAGAACCTGCTCTCATACCAATTGTTGGATTACTGAGAGGAGGTGAATCAATAATAGCGAAATTTAATCATTTTTAACCATAAAATGCAAGTTTCATATCAATGTATCATTATCATCCAATATTTTCAGAGTAAATAAACAATGAACAAATGATCAATCATACACATACACAGTACACCAATTTGTTTACGTGGAAAACCAAAGCAAGAGAAAACCACATAATTTTTTTTCTTATATGTATTTAAGAATTAAATTCATTGGAAGCACCAACTTCCTTAGCTTTCCATCCGCAACTGGAAGGAGCCTCCAACCACCTAGTTTCTTAGGCTACAACTTGAGGGAAGCTTCAAATCCCCAATTTGTTGGCTACAACAAGAAGGAGGCTACTACCCCCTATGTTCTTTGGCTACAACTGAAAGGTGGATACAACCACCTATCCTTTCCTCATCCAAATTCCCTGAAATATAAGTAGAATAATGGAACCATTGTCACATTATCATTGTGAGATATACTACTGTAAACCTATACTAATCAACCTGCACAAAACAACCTGTATTAACCTGTACCAAACAACCTGTAATCAACCAATACCATAAACAAGTGCATCAACGATGCACCAACCTGTACCTCAACCTGTACCATCAAAAAGTGCATCAACTATGCACCAAATATATACCAATAATGTACCAAGTATAGATAAATTATTACTCATCAATATGTACCAACATCATCAAATATAAACCTCATGTATGTGCCAACTCATCAACTACTTGTCTCAACCATGTACCCAACATGTACCTCAACCAAAATCCCTCATCAATTCCATCATCCAAATCTGATTTGTAACTCTATAATACACCTGGTGTATATGATCACATACCTGCAAACCTTCCTTAAATTTAACAACAAGAGACTAGCATTTTCATCAAACTTCACTTTAGTCTCACATGACTAATTTTGGATTAGTCAACAACCCTAACCTGAAATAATCATAGATATGTACCTGTAATGAATAAATATATGAAAATAGTACACAATATTCTTCTTTTTCTTTTATGCAATTCCTCCATCTTTCACTACTTGGAACCTCTCAGAAAAGGAGTTATAGAAAAATGGTCTACCTTGTTGAATTATGGCTTATTCTAGAAAGAGAACTTATAGAGCATGCCCCACATGGAATATTTGTTGTATGGATCTGAAAATGGTACACAGAATACTATCAACTGTACTCTAACCAAAAAACTTTATACTTACTAAATTTGGATCTGTTATGAAGAAGTTATGACGTTTTTACCTAAAACCCCTGTTTTAGACTAGTTTTGGGACTAGCCACAAACCCTGCTTTCCATAGAGGGTAACTCCAAAAATACAATGAACCACAAGATGAAATGTGTATCATAGCTACTTGAATATGTTTCCTCAACGACATCTAGATTTAGCAATCTGAATCATTCTAAAAAGAATCATCAAAAGAATTTATCCTCCCTTGAATTTCGGCCTTCTTTACTTCACCTTCCCTCTGAAATATCCTTTGGTTATCTCAATCACTTATAGATATTCAATATGCTCAATTTGAATTAAAATTGGATACCCTTGTCTCTTATTTATACTTTTATGTAGCTTCCTCAAGGGGTTACCTTCTAACCATCTTAAACCACTTTCCTTATTTTAGGGCTAACCCACTTCTAACCACTTGTCCACTTAGTAATTTATCCATTAAATTTATTTTTTAAATAATTTTATTTTTATCCACTTTGACTTATAGTACACTCATCACTTCACTTTATTATTTAAATAATTTTTTTTTTGCAACCACTTTGACTACTTTGACCTTTTGGGGCTTCTAGATGACTCATGAGGGTTCTCCAATTTCACATGGGCATAACTCTCTAACCATGAGGATTTATGTGGAATTCCATATACCATTGGAAATGGAATGACATGTAGTATCCATATAGAATAGTCTTACCTTAAAATATATTAAAATGCATACCATTATACATCAAACAAACTTTGGTCCATTACCTAAACCTTTGTGCTACCAGAATTCTCTACCGAACTTTATTCAATGGTTGACATCAATGAAAACCAACCCAAATAATCAACACATGAGATATAATAATATCTTGATTTAACCATACATCAAATCCTCATTGTTATGCAAACCCAACTAGTACTTATAACACTATGTATCAACCATAAACTGTCAAACATGTACTGCTCAAACATATGCCAAAATCACTATCAAATGCTTCTCACAACACACTACAATATATGTCAATAAATAAAACTAAGTGCACCAGCAATGTACTTCACTAGATGTTCCACAACAAGAACCATACAACTAATAACATCTTTAGACAAATACCCAAGCTCACAAAACCATACCTCAACCATGTACTAGAAAATACCTCAAATATATCCCAACAAAGTGTGCCAATGATAAACAAAAAGTATACCAACACTATACCTCTATATATCTTCTATATGCAACAAATATCATACAACCAATTATATCCCAAAGGCATCTACTAACCCTCATATGACCATACCTCAAGCTATCACAAGTATCCAATCATGTAACATACCTTTTTGATCATGTATCTTTATATGTCATACCTGAACATTTGCAGACCTTCTTGTAGCCACTTCTCATCTCTACAACTTTCTAGTAATGATAGCTCAAATCTTCTTTGTCAACTTTGGCAACATAACTGTGCTCCATCTTTAATAAATTTGTGGGTATCTGTGCATTTTCCCATTGTGGCCCATGGATGTTTTTGTCCTTCTAGAACTGCAACCTATGGATATCTTCAATAAAACCCTAGTTCAGTGCCCACAATCTCGACCCTTCGATCATGCAACTTTGTCACTACTTCAGTCTCACTGATGTAGATTTGTCAATGATACCTGCCTAAAAATTTTCACAAAATAGTTATTCAATATGCTCAAAATTAGGTAATAATGGGAGACCCTTTCTCTCTTATTTTTATTTTCCAAGTAGCTTCCTTTAGGGGTTATCTTCTAAATGTTTTACCTAACTTCCCTCTTTTAGGGCTAACTCACTTTAACTACTTTTTCCACTTGCAACCACTTTACCATAAATAGTAAACTCACCACTTCTTGTTGTAACTTATTTATTTTTAATTATTTTCTTATTGCAACAACTTTACCCATGATTGACTCCTAGTTACAATCACTTTGACTAGTAAACATCTTTTAGGATTTTCTAGAATAGTTGACTTATTTGACCTTCTAGGGGCTTCTAGATAACTCATGAGGGTTCTCCAACTTCACTATTCCATAACTTCTCAACCGTGAAGAACTACATGATGTACCACATATCCCCATAAATGGCATGACATGTACTATCCCTCTATGAGAGTATTTCCTGCAAATGCATTGAACTTCATGACATTATTCCTCAAGAAAACATGGGATACTTATCCATACCTATGGGGCTACCAAAATATGCTACCGGACTTACATCAAGGGTTGACATCAATGACAACAAACCCAATTAATCAATAATCTCCCCCTTTGGCATTGATGGCAACAATCTAATGCAACTATAAAGTTATTATGATCATGCTCCCCATATGATCGTTTCTCCCCCTAGAATCATGACTTTCTCTCAATGCATTTGATTCATCTCTCTCCATTTGACATCAATGGAAAAGGTAACTTCCATTTGGGGTTTCTCCCCCTTACTGAACTCTCCTTGGGGTTGTTCCCCCCTAACTGAACTGTCATATTTCCTCTTCATGATGCTTCCTCGTGTAAATATATGACATATAATAAAAGAATTCAAAATTCATTTTGGGGTATAAATTATTTCTAGTTTATGGCGAAGATACTCAAAGTCTTCCATGGAAGCGGTTTTGTAAATATATATGCAATCTTCTCGTTTGTCCCAACATACTCAACTCTAATTTTCTTCTCTGCAACCTATTCCTGTAGAAAATGAAAATTGATCAGAATGTGCTTCGTCTTGGAGTGCATCATTGGATTATTTGAGATATTTATGGCACTTCTGCTATCACAAATATCATAATGAGCTCATCATAATCAGCCAATATATCTTTCAATGTTTATTTCATCCATAAGACCTATGTACAACATGTTTTTACTGCAATGTACTATGCTTCAATTGTATACAATGATACTGATGATTATTTCTTCCTTATCCAATATACCAAACACTCACCCAGGTAGAAATATGATTCACTTGTACTTATTCGATCATCAATGCAACCTACCCAATCTACATCTGTGTAGGAAATAAGTGATAGATCCTTCCCTTTTGGATACCATAATCCAAATTCTTTGGTACCCTTGAAATATTTGAATATCTTATTTACTACTAAAACATGCAATTCCTTTGGTTTTCCTTGAAATTGTGTCGCATGTCCAACTTCCTACATCACATATTTTCTAGAAGTTGTCACATAAAGTAAGATGCCAATCATTGACCTATATTGCCTCTGATTTGTAGCCTTTGAATTGTCGTCTTTACTTAACTTGCAACTCATTTTCATAGGAGTACTAATTGGTTTGCAATCTTCCATTCCTAACCTCTTTAGCATTGCTCTAATATAATTGGATTGAGAGATGAAAATTCCTCGGTTGCTTTGACATATATGAACACCCAAAAATAAAGATAATTCTCCAAGCAATGACATTTCAAACTCATTTTGCATATACATTGCAAATTTTTATCTCATCATGTCATCATCGCTTCCAAAGATAATATCATCAACATAAACTTCAATTAACAAAATGTTGTCTTGATTTACCTTGATGTAGAGGTTGTTGTCTGCATTCCCTTTCCTGAACCCCTTCTATTGTAAGTATCTATACAGTCTAGAATACCATGCTCTGGGGGCATGTTTGAGACCATACAAGGCCTTCTTCAACCTGCAAACATAATTTACTCTCTTTGACAACTAATATTCTTATGGTTTCTCAATGTAGACTTCTTCCTCTATATCCACATTTAGGAAGGTTGATTTCACATTCATCTCACACACATTAATATTCTTGGAGCATGCATAAGTGAGGATCAATATGATTGCTTCCATTATGGAAATTGAGGAAGAAGTCTCTTCAAAGTCTATACCTTCAACCTGAGCATATCCTTTACATACCAATATTTCTTTGTTATTGGTAACCTGTCCATCTTTGTTCAATTTGTTTCTGAAAACCCACTTTGTACTGATCATATTCTTATTCCTTTTCCTTGGAACTAGTTCCCAAGTTTCATTCTTCTCTATTTGTTCTAACTCTTCATCCATGGATTTGATCTAGAATTCATCCTTGCTAGCTTCTTAAAAAATTCTTGGCTCAATTATAGATAGTAGTGCTAGGTGCAGTTGTTTTGGTGAACGAATTATTCTTCTATTTTCAACTCCTGCATCTTTATTTCCGATAATTTGGTCTAATGGATGATTCTTTTGTATTTGTCTAGTAGGTGTCTTTGGATGTACTTGAATATCTTGTTTTTCTTTCTCTTCTTCATCTTCCTCTTATGCTACTTCTTCTTCCTTTACTTCTTATTCATTACCATGTTCCATTGAATCCTTGCCTTCTTCTTTTATTCTTCATCCACCTGTCTCATCAAACATAACATTGATGCTTTCCACAATTTGTTTTAGCCTTGGATTGAATAATTTGTATGCTTTCCTTGTGCTTGAGTACCCAACAAGTATTCCTTTGTCAACACGAGATTCAAACTTTCCTATTTTTCCATCTTTTCTCTTAATGTAGCATTTTCTTCCAAAAACTATGAAATGCTTCACATTTGTTGGTCTTCCTTTCCATAGCTCATAGGGAGTTTTATAACTATTTTTTATAATCATTCCTCTATTTTTAATGTGAACTATTGTATGCACTACATGTGCCCAAAAACGTATGTCAACTTGGAATCCATTAACATAGTTCGTGCCATTTCATGTACTGTCATGTTCTTCCTTTCGAGAACCCCATTGTGTTCTAGTGTCCTGAAAATGGAGACTTTCCTCTTTATCCCATGCTTACTATAGAAATACATAAATTCCTTTGAGCTAAACTCTCCTCCATTGTCTGATCTCAAACATTTGGTTTTCAGGTCTATTTCATTTTCAAGCATCTCCTTATACATTTCTGACTTCGTCCTGAGAAAAAAAACTGCAGTCATTCTTGTATAATAATAAACTAATAGCATAAAGTACTTCTCACCCTTCAATCCTTTTTTTCTAGTCAGTCCAACTAGATCAGTATGCACAATTTTCAGCGGTCTTGTTGTGGAGTATTCCTTTTATTTGAATTTGGTCTTTGATTGCTTTCCTTGTTGACAATGCTTGCATAATGTACTTGTTGGCTTCATGATTTGGGCCATTTATTTGACTTCTTCCTTTCTATTGACCTTGAAAAGATTATCAAATTTTGTGTGACCCATTTGTCTCTGCCATAACCAAACTTCATCTTCCTTTCCTAAACAACACTTTTCCTTTCCAATTTCACTTAGTACGTATATGCTTCTTAGAGTTCTCACAATTGTCACCACCACTCTGCCTAAATCTGATTTATTATCTCACATTTTTGTGAATCAAACACAATTTTGTAACCTTGGTCACACATTTGACTTACACTCATAATATTTTGTTTCATATCTTCCACTAGAAGAACATTTTCTGCCTTGGAATCCTTACTTCCAATCTTGATTGTGCATCTTCCAATGATTCTATCTAGTTGTCGTTTCCAAAAGAGACTGATCCATCTCTTTCCTTTTTCAAAGTTAGAAACATGTCCTCATCACCTGCCATGTGCTTTGAACAACCACTGTCAACATACCAACCACATTTTTTGTGTTCAACCTGTAAAACGAGTGTGCATTCTTCATTGTTGTATTGATTCTTCTTTCTTACCCATATTCTTTGTGTTTTCTGTCTGTGACTGTTATCTTTTTTTTTATTCTCTTATAGGAACTTTAATTCTACAATATTTGGCCCCATGTCTAATGTTTTTGTTCTTATAGCATTCGACTTCGGTACTCAAAGATTCAAAACTATTGTAGTTTTTTCTCTTCATTTCATTAGGCCTTCTTGAATAAACATTTCTTGTATAGCCTTGATAGTGTTGTTTTTCTTCATATGAGATATGAGAGATATTCGATATATTATTACAATGATGAGTGTTCCATATATAGGGAACATAAGGTGACCATCCATGAAAGGATGCGTCCTTTGAATAATCAATAAGTATTTGTTATTATTATTTACTTATTATATACTATAGTTAATAATCAATTAATAATTATATCATTAATTATTATCTTTAGAGAATGTCTTCCCGATGTTGTCCAAACATCAACAGATAGTTGGTTTTTTTTGTTGTTTGCTTTGCAATTCACAGACTTGTGCCCAAAATTATTACAGGAATAACATAATCCAATAAAGATTATTTGATACCTGGGAGTTGGATATATTCTGAACGGTGTTGTTTTTTTGAATCCTTTTTCTTCTCGAGATCTTTTTACTTTTTATTGTTGGTAATTATTAACTCTGAATATTCTTGGAGGTGGAGTATATATGTTATCCTCATTTTTACGGTTCCTGTCTTCTTCCTTTTCATTAGATCCTCTAACTATCTCTGCATATCTTATTTTCTTTGTTTCCTGATTTGTCATTTTTAAGCTTGAGCCCTTTTCTTTATGGTTGTATCCTAGTGCATAATTATCATGATGTGGCCTTTGATTGCTAATAATCTCATCCAAAACTTTAGAGTTCTTCTGCATGTTTTTCCTCTGGAGGTCTTTTTTCAATATAACAATCTCTGCTTCCAAACTTCCAATGATCATGTATTTTACTTCTAACTGTTCTTTGAGTGCTTATTCAATTATCTTGTCTTTCTCTACTTGGATTTTTAATTTAGTGATCATATCCTCTAGTTCTTCAGAGTTGGGATTTTGAGTTCCCTCTTTTCTTTTTAGTTCTAACTATAGTAACTTGTTTTTCTTCTTCTCCCTTTTAATAACTTTTATGGCACTCAATTTTTTTTATCTGCAATCAACTTCTGCCTCTTCATATTCTTTTTTGGTGCCTTATTCATCAGATTCTTATACTTCCATGAATAGAACCCTTTTTGTATCACTATTGTTGACTTCATCTTCGTCTGATGAGGAACTATCTTCTTTGGTGAAAATTCTTTTCTTGAAAAATTTATTTTTGGTTCTTTTGCCTTTGTATATTTGTTTCCTCTTAGATTCATCTTTTCATTTATTTTCTTTTTCTTATGGGGGCATTAATTAGAAAAATGACCAATACCATCACAATTAAAACAAATCAATGGAATCTTACCTCTATATTTTCTGGTTCCCTTTTTCAGCCTTCTAAAGAAGTCTGCTACTTCTTCATCGTCTTCTGAGATATCATTGTTGCTACTATTTGACTTTGCCTTTTCCTTGTCCTTTTTATTTGTATTCTTATATGATTTGAATGATGCTTCCTTTTTAACCAGATTGTCTTGTTATGTTCTCATCTCATAAGATGTGAGTGTCCCATGCAACTCATCCATGGTTAGTGTAGCTAGGTCCACTTTCTTTTCTAGTGTTGAAATATTTGAATCAAATGTCATTGGTATAGATCTCAATACCTTTTTGACAACACCATGTTATTTTAACTCTATTAGAAAAACACGATCGTAGAGAAATAAAATAAAACAAATAAAGAAATAAAACACAGAAGATACACAATACAATAGAGACACAGGTATACATGGTTCACCCTGTGTGGGCTACGTCCACTAGAGAAATTGCTAGGTCCTTCCTTTATTATTGTCCAACAAATTAAGGGATACAACCTACAACACACCCACTATAACATCCTCTTCTTTCTCTCACAATATCCTCACTCAGAATACAATATTTGCAATGATCCATAGTCGTAATGCATTTCCCTCATAAAACATGGTTTCCTTATAGGGAAAAAAAACCTAACATAACTTCTACTATCAGATATGTGACCTTATAATGAACGATTCATATTTACTATGAAATTACAATATACATTTACAAGGCAATTTTTCCTTCGGGGGCCCACTTTCCCCTAGATCCCGTAGGGGGGGTAACCCCCCCTGCACTTCCCCACGTGGATGAGTGTACATTCTTCTGGGGTGTAAAGTCTTCATGGGGTATAAACATTGTTGAAAACAAAGAACTCTAAATCAAGAAGATAATTAGGCTCCACAACCAACAATATCCCACTTAAAGACTGATCTCAATAACTCTATTGCTGTTGTATATGCTGCACTATGATCCTTCTTGGACATGGAAAATTTCTCATTTTCATATTCATTCTTGAAGACCAACTGAAACTGAGCAAGAACTCAGTTTTTCCCTAGCTACTCCCTTAGTTAACATGTCTGCAGGATTCTAGCTAGTGTGTATCTATTTCAACTTCAAATGTCCATCTTCCAAGACAGATCATATTAAATGGTACATGAGTTGTATATGCTTGGTCTTCAAATGGAAGGTTGAGTTATTTTCAAGATGAATGGAACTCTCACTATCACAATAAAACCTTCTATTCTCCTACTTCTTTCCCAATTCCTCCATAAACCTCTATAGCCAAATCATCTCTTTACTAGCGTTTGTAGCAGCAACATACATTGCCTCTGTTTTTGAAAGTGAAACAGCCTTTTGCAATTTCAAAATCGAAATTACTATTGTTCCACCTATAGTAAAAACATACCTCGTGGTGCTTCTCCTGCTATATTTATCACCTTCCATATCTGAATCAACATATCCCTATAGAACAATGTCTGAAACTCCAATACATAATGCATGAGTAGTAGTACCTCTCAAATACCTAAGAATCCACTTTACTACCTCCCAATGTTCTTTACCTGGATTGTTCATATACCTGCTGACAAGTCCCACTGCATGTGCAATATACGGTCTCGTGCAAACCATCACATACATCAAGCTACCAATTGTTGATGAATAAGGGACCCTGAACATGTATTATATCTCCTCATGTGTCTTGGAACACATTTCCTTTGAAATGTCTGGAAAAAGGTGTACTAATTGTTTTTTCATTCTTCATTCTAAACCTCTCCAACACCTCTATGTACTCACACTGAGATAATGTCAATTTTTGATTTCTCCTGTCTCTTGTTATTCTCATACCAAGGATTTTGTTTGTAGCACCCAAATCCTTCATTGAAAATGAATTAGCTAATTTCTTCTTAAGCACATTTATATCCTGCATATTAGACCTTGCAACAAGCATGCCATCTACATACAATAGCAAGATAATATAGCTTATATTTTCTATCCTTTTAAAATAAACACAGTGATCAGAATGACATCTACTATAACCTTGTTCTGTCATAAACCTATCAAACTTCAAATACCACTGCTTTGGAGCTTGCTTTAGTCCATACAATCTCTTATTCAACCTGCATACCAAATTCTCCTTCCCTTTGACCTTATACCCTTGTGGTTGTTGCATATAAATCTCTTCCTCCAAATCCCCATGCAGAAAAGTTGTTTTTACATCTAATTGTTCAATATGCAACTCTTCTACTGCCACAAGACTGAAAATCATCCTAATTGAGGTTGTTTTAAAAACAAGATAAAATATTTCATCAAAATATATACCTTTATTTTTTGCAAACCCCTTTACAACAAGTCTAGCCTTGTATCGCTTTTTTCCTCCATCTTCTTCCTTAAACTTGTAAACCCATTTATTATTTAATGCTCTTTTTCTTGTAGGAAAATGATCTAAGTCCCAAGTCTATTTATTTAACAAGGAATCCATTTTTGCTTTCATGTCTTGCTCCCACTTCTTTTTGGTGTGTACCTGCATTACCTCTTCATAATTATTAAGCCCTAATATTGGCTCATTATCCCTTAATTGGGGCATATTACATTAGTAATGTTATTTTATTTATGTCGGATTTATTCCATTAGTTGTAATTATATCTCCTAGTCTCCTATATATACCAAGGAGACATTTTCATTTGGAATCATCTTGTACTTGAATATTTAAGTGGAGTAAAAGGAGGTTGCCCCCTCGAAGAGGCTTATTATCTGAAATTATCTCTTTTCCAAGGCGTTGAATACTTTTTCTGAGGTTTCTATATGCTATATTTATATTTGGTTCTTAACACATGGTATCAGAGCTCAAGGTCATGGGGTTTCGCTGCTACATCTGAGACACCTTGTATTTTTCGATATAACTTGTTTTCTACAATATTTCTGAAGGAACGGCTTGGAGGATATTTAGTAGATAGATCAAGGTACATTGGGAAAAACTTTCAGCTCCTAAGGCCTTATACTTTCGGATATACAACCTGCACAAGATAGGGTTCAAGAATCATCTTGAACATAGTCATTGCGGAATTTTCACTATAAAAAAATTTCTGTAGCGTTTCAGACCCTGAACTCTGGAGGCTTTTCTTCCTAGAGTATCCAAATTGAGTGGGACTAGTTTCAGTGGATAGTGGATAGTCTGTAGTATTTCTGGTATGAGTTTCATAATTTTATATCAATTATTTTGTGCGAGGCACGCTATACAAGTGAGATCTCCTAGAAAGGCCAAAAATCAACAAGTTGTGGGGAAGTTACCATAAATTCCACTTGGCACATCCAATTTTGATCAGACTTGTGGAATTATAGAGAAGAAATATAAGAGAACTACATAAAATAAAGTTTCACACCCAGAAGGGCCGAAACTTGGGAGATACAACAGAAGAAATATTTTCTAGAAGAACCACCTCAAAATCAAGGTTCAAAAGTGATACTTGGCCAACATCCCACCCAAAAAGGGAACTTACACACCAAATAAGCCTCTAGACAATCCTACTTGGACTCTTGATGAAGGTGAAGAAATCTGTAGGGACATAAAATATTTACAAAAGAATATAGTAACAAAAGATGAACTACAAGAGATGGAAGCTAAGTTGGAGGAAAAGATGGATGGTTTAAAAGAGGAGATCATGAAAGTATTGAAAAAATTCAGAACAGAGAAGACACCTCAAAGTGAAAATGCATCCCATGAAATTCATGATGAGGATACAAGAAAGGTGAATCAAGAATGGAGAAACTCCAAATTTGGGTTGAAGCCCAACCAAATTCCTAAGATCGATATGAGGAAGTTTGATGGAAAGGACCCAATCACATGGATACTTTAGATGGAGCAATACTTTGATCTACATAATGTGCCACATACACAAAAGGTACGAATTGCTTCTTTATATTTAGAACCTAATCAATTTGTATGGTATTTATGGATTTGTTCTCGCAAATCATTCGTCACTTGGACAATTTTCATGGAAGAAATGATAGCACACTATGAGGATACAAGGAGCAATACCTTCTTTAGCTAATTGATAAATCTCAAGGAAAAGGGTTCAGTTATCGAGCACATTGAGAACTTCCAAAGATTGAATATAAAGGTAACCGATATTTTAGATGAGCACTTGATTGATGTATTCATAAGAACTTTAAAGGATAACATTCAAGATAAGGTTCGCCTTTGGGAACCCAAATCATTAGAGAATGGATTTAAGGTGGCAAGAAATGTTGAAAGTAAAAATATGGCTATGGCTACTAGAAGG
>JASDQU010307877.1:48793-60675 GCA_032191745.1 Picea mariana
CACTGTCACAACTGTCACTGAAAGCATGTTCCAACTTGGACAAATCTTCTTCAAAATTTCCTACAGATTTGTGACCTATCTATTTTGAAACACATGGATTTATGCACCTTTCCTTACTACAACTTGCAGGTATTCGCACCTTTGTTTGTTGCAACACATGGACTAGCACAAATATCTGCTAGTATCATATTTTTTGTCTCTGTCATTTTGTATGTGTCCTTGTCTCAGTCTTTGTCATTGTTTGATCACTCTGTATCTTCTCACAAACTAGTTGATCTAATAGAAACAATACTCATCCAATATCCAAGTAGATCTAACACAACCATGTACTAGGTTCATACATATGTCTCACTAAACTCGTGTGATATAAGAAGCTCTTATTTTAATCATACATCAAGCTCTCACTTTTATGAAAACCCATATTGCACTGATAACACTATGATCAACCATAAACCCTCAAACATATGCCAAAATCATTGTCAAATGCTTCTCACAATGCAATACAAGATATGTCAATAAATTGAATTAAGTGCACCACAATTGTACTTTACTAGATATGCCTCAGGAAGAACCATAAAACTAATAACATATTTAGGAAAATACCCAATCTCAAAAAACTATACCTCAACCATGTACTAGAAAATGCCTCAAATATATCCCAACAAAGTGTGCCAATGATAAACAAAAAGTATACCATCACTATACCTCTGTAGATCTTCCTTATACAACATACATCATACAAACAATGATATCTCAAAGGCATCTATTAACCCTCATATGACCTTACCTCAAGCTATCAAAAATATCCAATCATGTAACATACCTTTTTATCTTGTAGCTTGATATGTTGTACCTAAACACTGTCACACCTTCCTGTAACCACTTCTCAGCTTTGCAACATTTCACTTATGATATATCATATCTTATTTTTCATATTTGGCAATAGATCCATGATCTAACTTCAGTAAATCTGCAGGTATCTGCGCTTTATCCCATTGTTTCCCACATATGTCTGCATCATTCTAGTACTACAATTTGTGGATATCTTCAGAAATACCCTAGTTTAGTACCCACAATCGTGACCCTTCAATTTTGCAACTTCGTCATTTCTTCAAACTCACTTCTATAGATTTTTTAGTAATACCTGCCCAAAACATTTCATAAAATAGATATTAAATATGCTCAAAATTAGATACTAATGGGAGACCCTTGCTCTCTTATTTATATTCTCCAAGTAGTTTCTTTTAGGGGTTATATTCTAATTGTTTTACCCAACTTCCCTCTTTTAGGGCTATCTCACTTTTAACTACTTTTCCCACTTGCAACCACTTTACCATAAGTAGTAAACTCACCATTTCTTGTTGTAACTAATTTATTTTTAATTATTTTCTTATTGCAACAACTTTACCTTTGATTGACTCCTAGTTACAACCACTTTGACTAGTAAACTTCTTCTAGGAGATTCTATAATAATTGACTTATTTGACCTTCTAGGGGATTTTAGATAACTCATGAGGATTTTCCAACTTCACATGCCATAACTTCTCAACCATGATGAACTACGTGACATACCACGTATCACCAGAAAACGACATGACATGTATTGTCCATCTATGATAGTATCTCCTACAAATTCACTAATTTTCATGAAATTATTCCTCAAGTAAACATGGGATACTTATCCATCCTGATGGGGCTACCGAAATAATCTATGAGACTTACGTCAAGGTTTGACATCAATGAAAACCAACCCAAGTAATCAACAAGGAAGCCCCTTGAGGCCACCTTGAGGCCCCTTAGAGAGAGAGCTTTACATTGAGAGGAATGTAGTCCTTCTGTTGTATGAAGAAATGTCATTTATTTGAGAGCCTTATGTTATAGCAAGATTTGCCTCAACCTATGCAATCTTGTGTAGAAGGAATTTTTCCATTTCTCTATGCAGACTTATCATCTCTGTTTGTAAAATCCAAAGTCAAAAATACATATTTTTCCACATGTAAGCATCTTGCCTACTATACAACATGCGTATACGCAGGCTGCTCCACTATAGCCTATGTACATCAGGATTTGTGCCAAAAATTGAAAATTAATGTCGGGTTTCCATGTCACGACAGGAGATCTATGATCCTTGGCCTTCCATATACTGGAAACATTTTGAATTGGCCCTTCAGTTCCATTTCTAAGGCTATAAATGGGCCAATTCCGAGCTATGGAAAGAGGAGAAAGAATTCAACTTTGAGAGAAAATTTACTTTGGAGAAATTATTTACTTCATATTGAGTCTGCATCCCTTTGTCCTTTAAGTATGAACACAATGTTTAGCCCCCAAGCTATTGCCTTATTGATTGAGAACCTCATTGTTTCTCTCTTATGATATTGCCTTTGGTGGAGGATTGAAGTGGTGGAGGCCCAACTGGAAGGAACTTAGTTTCTCAGTTTCGAGCCATGTTGACATGAAAGTTTGTAATATTTTCACTTCTATTGATCATTTATTAATAGAAATACTCCTTTCCCGTCCAATTGATATCTTACAAATATTTGATTTATTATCCATGGGTGTATTTGTTATGTATATTAATGGATTATGCTATCTAATGTCCTAACCTTTTATATTATCACCATATGCTTTCTTTGCTTGGTTGTTAAGAACTAGTTGCAGGTATATAGCTTTGGGTCAAAGTGATCAATGGTGGGCTTCATCGAACATCTGGACAAGGTAGGCCTCTTTCTTATCTCTCTTGCATATTGGTTTATATAGCATGTTTTTGGGGTAGAGTTGATTTCTGCAGTCATTTACATATGTTGTGGTTTACCCTAGCCATAGAGAGAGTTTCATCGTTACAGAATTGGTGACCATACTGGGGATTGATCTTATTTCTAAGGGTTTGGAGTACTTTTCTCCTTACATTTCTCTCATTCCTTTTTGTTTCTTATCGTATCATTTCTTGACAATTTATGTTCACTCTGGGTCTGATTTTTCAACTTTCTCCCTTTCCTAGCCTTGTTTTTGGAAACATATACATGCTTTTTGGCCTGACAGTCGCGTACATACATGGGATGTCCCTCTGCAAGCTGCGTACATACTCTATGTTTTCCTAAACAATCGTTTACTTCATCTTTCCTTGATTTTTTTCTGGGTATGGTGGTTGTTGGGTGGGATTTGATGTTTGCTGAGTCTTCTTAGGTCTCTGTAGTGCCTGTTAAATGCCTCCAGGATGACAGGAAACCTATCTGGAGTTGAATTTTTGGGCTGATTCTTTCTCATCACCTTTTAATTTTGATTGTCCTTGTACATTGGGCTAGGTATTTTGCTCCTTGGTATTCTTCTTGAGTTATGTGTTTCTATACACAGTAGAATTTATATATCAAGCTGCTTATCAGTTCATGCATTTTCATTTCTATTATATTGAAAATACAAAAATATTAGGCATTTTGCATTGCTTGGCATTTTGGGCTTTTGAGTCCTTATCATTAGCTTAGTGCATTTAGTGAAAGATTGTATTTTTACTTCAGAATTGTAGAGTTGAAATTGAAAATTGCATTTGTTTTTAGAAGCATATCATTCATTGAAAATTGAAGTTAGGAATTTGCATTATATTCATATTTACTTTTCTTGTTGATTCATAAAATCATGAGTTTCACTACCATACATTTTTGAGTAATCACGACCACTAAAATTAGCGCTATAATTTAAAATTGATTAGTTGCTATTTTATTTTCTAGGGTACACAAACTAGCTTAGGATTTAGTGCCTTGGAATAGGATTTTGTGAGTAAACTTCAAGGCAATTAAATCCACATATGTGTCTGAGAAAGGGAGTGGAGAAATCAATTGTATAATTGGTAATATCAGGAGGCTTTGCTCACATCGGAGTTAATCACGAGGTCACATGAGGTTGGTTGAAGGGATATCCCCTCGATACCTTCTTAGCGTCAGAGATATTTTTGGGGATCTATTCGTATCTGGGGATCTTGCTAGTGCCTTTACCTCTGTGAGAGGCAGTACTTTCAAGGTTTTGGGCTTTTCTACCCTTCCCATATGGTGGACTTGACTTACAACTCCTCGCCTATGCATTGGTTATACAGTGGTTTATTAGTTGCTTGACTTAGGTGCCACATAAGTTACTTGCAGGGGTTATTATGCAGGTACCCCGGGTCAGATAAGGGTCGGACAACAAACAACCTTTATGGAGGATTACCTCTCTGGGGGGATCTGACCAACTGGTTGTTAATCCCACGAGGGCCCTTATAACTAATTTTGTTACCTTTGATATTTAATAGGGAGTTGTAGGCCCCTCTTGGGTGAGACATACCTTCTTTAGGGAGGGAGACCACTCTCAGCCACTTTACCCCATCTGTATGCATATTGGTCATTTGAATTTTGGTGTGCTCTTTGATTACTAGTTGGCCTTAATAGTTTTTACTGAGTTTTCATTATCATGGATAATGGATTTCCTTCGGCTCCCTCATTTACTGCTACCCCCCCATGATGTTTACTCATTTCATGGGGGGAAATCCTCCCACTTTTCACAATGGTGTGCAAAACTATAACACTCAATCCATGCCTTGGGTCTCTAGTCATTTTCCTGTTGATATGCCTTCGTCTTTTCAATCCTCCCCCTGGTCCACTTATATGAATCCTAGAA
Source organism: Picea mariana (assembly GCA_032191745.1). NCBI lineage: Eukaryota > Viridiplantae > Streptophyta > Pinopsida > Pinales > Pinaceae > Picea > Picea mariana. The sequence continues at coordinate 53,438 of JASDQU010307877.1, forward strand.
CTGGATCTGGGAGCACCATGGCCCCGATGTTTGCATCTGCATTTGATATGAATCATGTCCCTCAACCAACTTTCATGGTGGGAGGTTGGAACCTTCCCTCTTACAGATCCAGTCCTAACTATGCACTCCAGGAGCCAATACTCAAATGGGTGTTTATTCTACTCATTACACCCAATCCATGTATTCTTCGTTCTCCATGTCAGTTCCTTCGAGCACTTTCCCCCTAACGAGTCCTTATATATCCCCAGGTATTTCATATGGGAAGAATCATTTTTACGGTTCAGGATACCCTCTTCCGGAACCCCTTCACAAGGTGAAAACTTCTATCCTCACTCGAATAATTCTTATCCTACATCTTTCTTCTCATAGAATTCAATGATGATGCCTATAAAAGCCTCTTCAGACCCATTCGGTGGAGGATACTATATTTCCAGATAGGGACATTGGGTAAACTAGGACCCTTCCTATCCTACAATGTTTCAAAGCCAATATTTCACTGGACCTTGGTATCAATTGCCACAACTCATCACTAGTCTAGTCACTGCTAGGCATATTGGAGCTCCATCACCAACCTCTGCCAGTCATGTTGGAAAGGCGTCGATGACCTTTGCAAGTCATGTTGACGATCTGCACTCAGCTACTACTAGTAGGGATAGGGTCATAAATTTAGTCGCCACGAGTCATATCAATGTCGCATATCCAACCTCTACACATCACGCAGGGGATGACTCTCTCAGTTATGTTGAGAGCATGACACCAGCTGTTGGGAATGACATTGGGGGAATCGAGAAGCCTAAATGCCTCAGACGTAAGCCTAAATTCCTTTGTATGACTTGTGAATGAGATCACCTTACTCATTTATGTCCAGCTACAACTGGGATACCACAATCGTGGTTCTCACCTAAGGGCCCTTTGGGTTCTGAAGTGTGTGTGGTTTCCCCACACCTTATCTCTCCTTTGATTGACACAACAGTAATTTCATTCCAATCCTCTCCAGACCATACCCCCTATGTTGAGGGTGATGTGTCCCCTATCCCTGTTATCTCGCATCCTCTTCAACCTAGAGTTGAAGAAGTGGTCATACCAGTTCAATATATGGTCAATCCAACTCTCTGTTTAGAGGGTGATGCATCTTTCAACCATGTTGTCATCATTCCTAATAATGCTCCTTCTGAACATGAGAGAGTTTTTCTCTCCCTGAGTGCTCTCCCTCCATGCCTTGAGGAGTTTCCCTTCAACTGGGATCACCTTGTGGGGTATCCAATGCCCCCGCCTATGTATTTTCCTATAAGAGACATTATCTGATATATCATAGAGATCATATCCTCTGCTAGTTCTTTATCCTCCTTGACTTGGATACATTTGGGTTTTACCAAGCTTATGTCAACTATTTGTAAGGTACTAACATTCCACAAAAGTCCAACATAGGAGCCTTGGCATCCTCCATGACTTGCTGCCTAGAATCTCCCAAACGAGTCCAAGTTAAGCTCTTTTTCGGCTCATCTAAAAAGAGAAAATATTGTTGAGTGAACTTGTCTCTTTCACACTCGTTAAATAGGACTTGAAAGGTTGTGAGTCTTAGCTAAGCTCTTTTCCAACTCATTTTCAAAAAGAAAAAATATTGTCGAGTGAACTTGTCTCTTTCACACTTGTAAATTGGTTTTGAAAGGACGTCTATTTGGAACACATTTATCCATTTTTCACACCAAGAAGACTAAAAGACATAAAAAAGGACATTTTTTGGTGTTAAGTTGTGATTGCATCTCATGCCCTCGCTTGCAGTATTGATCCTATAGTCAGTTCTTTCTTTGTGTTATAAACTATTTGCCTCAACAGTTTTTGCATCCTCAACCAAGCAGAGCCTTGTTTATATCCTTCACAATTTGGCACCCTATACCCAAGAAGGAACATTCCCCTGAGTGTCCATCTCCCACATGCATCTCCTTGCATTGAGCATAGGTATGTTCCACTGCTGGAACTAGTTTTTCTTACTTGCGACACTCCTTTCCTCCTCTATATCATGGAATTCATTTGTCTATGAAAAAACAATAAAATATGGGCAGGAAGGGAGTATTATATTATATTGGTAGTAGTCGTGTTGCCTTTGAATAGAGAACAAGTTATTAAGTCCATTTATCATCATAATTTTTGGATTAGCATGGCCTTATGAATTTGATCTCGTTACAGAGTCTTCTCTACCAACTGGTTATTCCTCCAGACCCTTTAGAGAGTTTTATTGATGCCTCTTGCATCTCATGGTTTCATCATTGGGTCTATGCTATCGGAGTCCTCCATATGTCTCATGCTCTTGTTCAAAGAAATTCTATCAACCTGTGTGGGCCACTTCTTGGAACTCTTGACTTTTCATGTCAGCCATTCCCTCAGTTTGTCTCAGAGTCACATGATACTGTAGTCCTATCATGCACCCTGGTCCTACCTGCATCATCGGTAGGTAACCTTGAACTCAACAGTTGACACTTCATCATTGGTCATTGACTAGGTGGTTTCCCTTGTGTTCGATGGCAAGACATATATTCACACATTGGGATTCATGCAATGTCTTGGATTCCATTAGCCTTATTGGTGGTTTCCTCACCTTTGTCTGAAGTTTTCATCATTGGTTGTTATTCAATGGGTATTTTTCATGTACCACTTGCACTTGGAAAATGTGAAAGATGCAAGGGGTCCTTAGTTCATGAACATGTTCTTCATCCGATTTCCACCAAATCATGAAGCTCCTGCTTTATACCTCGTGCTGACTGATGAGAGATTCCTTAATTCTCTCCTTTCAGTGGGTCTCTTTCCATCAACTTCAGCTCATCTATTCTCAAAATGATACCTAGAGTTTTATGAGTACCTTGAGGCTTGTAGTTATTAGTGGTAGGCTCTCTCGCCATTGATAATTGGGAATACATCAATGTTTCCTGATTGATGGATTCTTCAGGTGTTCGACATCGACTCCTCTATTCACACTTGTAAGAATGTACTTAGTGCCTTGATACCTACTTTCATTATCGATAGGCTATCTCACATTTGTTAACAGTATACCTCAATGACCAGTAATCAAACAATGTCTCATTGTGTTCGACGTCAACTCCTTTATTCACATGATGTAGACTTGCACCCTTGGAAGATTGTGTAGAATACTTGAAGACATCACTATGTGGTTGCAACTTTCCTGAGTTGTTTCTTCCTTTTCATTGGATCAGTACCTATATGACTTCAATGATCATGGGAGATCAGATTGTACTCCATTATATAAAGATATCTTCAGATTGGTTTTGAGACTGGTTCTATTGGGCCTTGTTCGTGACTCTGCAATATTTTTGGCACGTAAACACATTTGTATTTTCCTATTCATGGCCACGGACACTTGTTGGGTATATTTTCACATGGATCTATAGTGTAATTTTATTGGCATCCATGTATGTAAAGTCAGTGCAGAATGTAATGAGAAACTATTTCTTCCAGTTGGTTCCCCATCACTCCACTTCTAGGTTGTTTATAATGTATTTCATCCATCGCAGATACTCCTTTGACCTCACACATTAGGGGGCATCTGTTATAGAAATATTTTCCTCGCCCTATGAAATCTTGCACGAAAGGCCTTTTTCCATTTCCCTATGCAGACTTATCATTCTTGTTTGTAAAATCCAGAGCCAAAAATACATATTTCTCCACTTGTACACATCTTGCTTGCCTACTATACAGCAAGCATATATGTAGGTTGCTCCACTACAACCCGCGTACATCAGGATTTGTGCCAGAAAATGAAAATTAATGTCGGGTTTCCATGTCATGACAGGATATCTATGATCCTTGGCCTTCCATATATTGGAGCCATTCTGATTCGGAACTTCAGTTCCATTTCGAAGGCTATAAATGGGCCAATTCTGAGCTATGGAAAGAGGATAAAGAATTAAACTTTGAGAGCAAAGTTACACTGAAAAAATTATTTACTTCATATTGAGCCTGCATCCCTTTTTCCTTTAAGTATGAACACAGTGTCCATCCCCCAAGATCTTCCCTTATTGATTGAGAACCTCATTGTTTCTCTCTTATGAGCTTGCCTCTAGTGGAGCCCAGCTAGAAGGAACTTAGTTGCTTGGTTCCGAATCGTGCCGACACATAAGTATGTAATATTTTCACTTTTGTCGATCATTTATTAATAGAAATACTCCTTTCCCATCCAATTGATATCTTGCAAATATTTGAGTTATTATCCATGGGTATATTTGTTATGTATATTAATGGATTGTGCTATCTAATGTGCTAACCTTTTATATTATCACCATATGCTTGCTTTGCTTGGTTGTTGAGAACTAGTTGCAGGTATATAGCTTTGGGTCAAAGCACTTAATGGTGGACTTCATCGAACATTTGGATGAGGTAGGCCTCTTTCTTATCTCGCTTTCATATTGTTTTATATAACATGTTTTTGGGATAGAGTTGATTTCTGCAGTCATTTTTGTCTGTTGTGGTTTACCCTATCCATAGAGAGATTTTCCTCATAACACCTTAAGTTGTTTGTGTACGAGAAGCATGCTCTGGGTTTCATCCTTGTAAGGAGTATGTACCACATTTTGTGAGAAGGTTTCAAACCTTCCAGAGGAAGGATAATAAATAAATTTGTATTCCAAGTGGATCTGGAAACATAGCCAGAAGGTTATGGTGAACTCCATTAACACATGGGTGTCAAATTATATATGTGAGTTTTGTTTTCACTTTCACTTGATCAAGTAGAGATTTTAATTACACATATGCATATCATGATGATAATTTTTCTCATCTTCACATGCAATGCTTAATTATTATTTTCTCATGTTCATGTGCGATTAAGCATCAGTAAAAGATCCTCATCATGGATTTTTGTAGAGAAATATATCATAGAAATTCCCCGATCATGAAACCAAAGAGGGATGTGGGTGTCAAAACCCATGTATTGTTGTATTAAATGCATGAAAGTCACTACGTCATTTCCATGACATGCATGCAATAAGCCCCATGCCAACTCAAACTTCCACTTTCCAATCAATCAATATAGAAACCAATCAACAAATAGAAAATAATGCCAAAGGAGCATGGGACCACATGTTAGGTCAACCAAAATAAATAATAGTCACAATTGTCACCTGAATGAAGGCTCGAGTCATAATCTAGGGTTCAATATTATTAAAATAAATCCAATCAAATATGTTGGTAAAAGTGCCCAATTAACCATTCCACAGCACAATCAATAACCACGAACTTCAAAACTTGTATGAATATATAAATATACCACATGCATTAAGAAATTCAATACTTTGTACTTTATAACCCATCATGCCACATTTGCAACATAACTCATGAGCATTATGTGTTGTGAGTATATCTCAAAACCTCTATATAATATGTAAAATTTGTAGCATGGAATTTGAATTCCTTCATACTAACCTTTGCATGTCAAACATTATAATACAATCAAACCCTTTTCTTATAAGTGTGTGCAACACTACCCATGTTCTTGTAACAACATTGTTTGTTGTTATGGTAATCATTGTTACGTATGCTATGCATATAACCAGAAAATTGTATGCATTGTGATAATAAGATGTATGTGTTCCAAGTATAAAACCAATATGCTATAAAATTTCATGAGCAAAGTGTACAAAATGTTCTCTTACGAATTCCATGAGTAGATCCTTTACCATTTTATGTGCAATCTAGTAGACAAACCTCTTTATCAAGTTGAGAAGATGAACATAGTGATATTCCCATGGGTGGAAGTAGATCATAGTAAATTTGAAATTTTACAACAAACCGGAAATCATGTGCATGTTAAAACTTTAGGAATAACTGAAAATAAAAAAACATTTCTTTTTTATCCTAGGGGGTTCCACCTTCTAGTTTTATTTAAATAATAAAAAAATTAGTATTCCTTGAAACTATTTGCAAGCTATGTTATTAGTGGTGAGTTTATGATTCAATAGGGTTCAGTTTTTAATGACCCTTTATGAATCACACGTGTGGTTTATACTTGTTAATTGAGAGTTTTAAGGAGGTTGCTTCCTTATTTGTACTTGATGGATAATATTGAAAGAGACTTCTATATTATTTATTCTAATATGTATCTATATTGAAAGAGTGGATCTTGTTGGATAATTGGTTTTCATTAATGTTGTTGGATAGTTGGTTGTCATTTATGCCAACAGAAGTAGTTGTCATTGACGTCAACAAATGTGATGGGTGTATTTGAAGAAGTATATAAAGTGGTCCCCTTATGGCATAGCTATAAGCATGGCCCTCACGGGAATATGCTTTTAAGAAGTCTACAAGAAACCCTGGAAAGATGGCTAAGTATTTATGTGATTGAGAATCCCCATAGGTGTGTACATGAATCTTGAAGTTGGTTGAGGAATAAGGATATGAATAATAGTGTAAATGCAGGTAACACACTCATAGATGGATAGTCCTCATCATATTGTTTCCAATGGCAGGTGGTACGTCATGTAGTTCCTCATGGTTGATGAGTTATGAGGTCATGAAGTTGGAAGCCATAAAGATGGGTTAAGAACGCCCTAAATAGTTACAAGTCATTAACTAAAGGGTAAAGTGGTTATATAAAGAAGTCATAAAGTTAAGGAGAGAAGTTACTTAGGAAAGGTATAAATACACAACAAGAAGTATCTCATTTGTACATTCACTTATACAAGTTTATTGAATATCTTACAGTGAGAGAGTGATCAATTGGTGAATCTAAAATGGAGAATTTGAGGTAGAGAAAGAGTAAGGAAAGAAAAAAAATTGGGATTGCAGAGGAGAGCAAGGGTTTTTTGTGAAACCCTAATTTGGCTGACCCCCACAGGTTAAACTACTGGTGTCCCACGAGGCATCCTCACATTTTGTGCCACACTTGTCCCACAAGGCCCTACGTGATGCATGGGTTAGTCCTGCAAGGCTAAACCGTATTTGAAGGAGGATTATAGTACAATATTGTTGAGACTAAGGAAGATCTATAGGTCTGAAATCTCATGTATCAGGTCAACTATACGTCTAAAGGTATGTTATTCTATTTTTTTTAAGGCTTGCATCTTGGAAGGTTAGAACATACTTGAGGCATGTATTTGTGAGTTTTGGTATATGAATTGAGGCACATATTGGATACTTGGAATATGGTTTGTTGTATGGTATATGCTTGAGGAATATCATAAGTGATATGGCACATGTTTGATGGCATCTCTTGGAACAAACTTTATGGA